>JAVTVY010045180.1:0-21193 GCA_036873755.1 Hanleya hanleyi | reverse complement strand
GCATTAGCATATCAATTCGAGCTCTGTACCAATAATAAATATATTTATGTTCTAATTCGTTGCACTCAAACGAACACAAATTATTTATCATTTCAACAAACGCTCTCATTCTTCTCAGCTTTTTATTCACCATAGAGTAACCGGAGCCGTGAAGCCCGACCTCCTTCGATAGACAAAGAAAGGCAAGAAAGGTTACACTCGAAAACTCGAGAATGGTAATCATACCCAAAAGCATGAAAGATGCTTTGAGAATTCTTTTCCCAATTCGAAAGAAAATTATGTTAGGTAAACAGTCGTTTTCTCTAGATTACTTTCACAAAACAAAACCTCCAGCTCGACTGTTGCAATAAAACCTCTAGGTAATCGTTCTGCCATCGCTAGTACATGAAGATGGGTGTATATTAATATCGTTCAAAAATATTACCTGCTGTCAATTTGACCTATCGCTTACATAAAATAATGAAAACGCAACATCAAAACTGCTTCTTTTCATCAATATGAAACGGAATCAGATCTATTGCCCGTCCGACTATTTAAAACCAATCTGGTATCATAAGCAAATTTGCCATTCGGCTGTTTGCTGCCATTCGCCGCCACTTGGCTGTTTGCTGCCAATCCGCCGTTTGCCGCCATTCGCTGCCATTCGGCTATCAGCCGCCATTCGGCTATCAGCCGCCATTCGGCTATCATCCGCCATTCGGCTGCTATTCGTTGCCATTCGGCTATCAGCTGCCATTCGGCTGCTATTCGTTGCCATTCGGCTATCAGCTGCCATCGGTTTGTCGCGCCGCCACGCCCGCGCCAGCTGGCCGCCATCGGCTGGCGTTCTTCGCGTTTTTTTCATTTCCTGGCTATCAGCTGTCATTACTCCAGAAAAAGAAAAATTATGAAGTCCATGTAGATCTTTTAAAAGTTTCATCACTATTTGAATGAATTCTGTACTTCATTTCTCCAAGGGACTTTGTCGAAAAGAAATAACTGACTGACATACAGCTGTCGATTGTCATTCATCTGCCCGTCAGGACATTAGCAAACAAAGAAATTCATCTGCCCTTCAGCACATTAGAAAACAAAACATTCATTCTCCTGCTATTTATGTAGATAAAAATCTACATCTTCCACAATTTTTTTTTTTTTTTTTTCATATCCAAAGGACGTCAAGATCCAAACGCCAAGACTCTTTAAGACGAAGTATTATTATTTGTATCAATTTATGTAAGCTTACTTCGAATGTAACTATCTCTGGTTAACTTTATAAAACAAAACTGAAGAAATACTTTCTGAAAAGCTTCAGGAGCCAAAAAGCAGCGGAAAAAGATTCAATCTGACTTTAATAGCATCACAACGAACGAAATAGCATTTCCAAACAAATACTCACTCATTACGAAACGCCAAAATGGAGCAAAACGGCACAAGTTTCTATATATTTTATCATTTTAATAAAATAATTTTCAGCATAATCTTGATTCAACGTCACACGATCTCTGTCGAAATGAACATGAAAACGGGCTTACAAAATAAGAAGTCCTAATCTAAACACAAGAGCGATTTAACGTCACATTCAGCAATAAGGTAAGTAAACAATCTTAAAGTGACGGACCACACCAAAGACCTGTTGCATACATATTACCTGTTGCATTTTTTTTATTTTTTTTTTAATATAAACCGATAGCTCTTGAATACTTTAAAATCGAATTTTCCCTCATTCCACTAAAATATCTTCTAAATTGGCTGCTCGATAAAAGGAATCTCTCACAATTTAAAATCTATACAGCTGATCAAGATCGCACAATTGCTGCAATAGTTTACCAAGTCACAAATAAAGAAATTCAGCAGAGAAGAACTACCGCAAATGTGTATATTCAGCTATTATCACATAAATTAATATAAACCTGTTTGGGTTATTTGAGCTTGATTATTTGATTGTTCAAAAAACCCATAAAAATACTAATTGATATACGCTGTACAGTAAAACTCCTGCAAAGAATTACATTTACATGGAGAAGTTCATTATACCACTGTTGCCGTAAACAATTACGTAATAAACCAATTTAATATGGCCGTCAACTATCAACAATGTACCTCTCATTTACTTACCACTATGGCCTACATGTAATACACTCCAAAACTTTATGATAAAATAATAAAAATAAATCGTTAACCGATTTACCGCATAAATACCTAGCTAAACAGGACCACGAAGACAATTTATTTCATCCACTACAGCACTATAGCCCTGGGGTTATTACCTTAGACAGTTGAACATAAAATAGCGATTTCTTCTTTTAAGTTTTTTATCAAAAGATATCTAAACACTACGTATTTGTAAAATTGATAATATTTTGCTATTTATGCGAAGAACGAGATTAATAACACAGATTACGCAACACCGTAGTGATACCCTTGTAAGGTTATGCCAGAATGGCCTCAATGCCGTCAAAATTGCAAAACAGATTATCAAAGACAGATTTTATTCAATCATGAGCGAATATTAACAGGTAGAGCAAAGACAGTGCTATCCAATTACATGGTTTGACCGAAGCAAAAAACGGTGAAAATAATTACCCTGTAGGTGGCGCTATGCCTGAATGAGCATGCATTGAATGTAAGACAGTAGCATTTCCGTAAATTACAAAACAGATTATCAAAGACAGATATTATTCATTAACGAACAAATCCTAACTGGTAAAGCAAAGGCAATGCTATCCAATCACACGGTTTGGCCAGAACAGCAATCAGTGAATATGATTACCCAACCGTGTAGGTGGCGCTATGCCTTAACCCTGTCGGCCTGGAGGGCCATTATGGCTCCCTCCAACCAAACTTTCTCTCTTATCTCCGGTGCGACAACAAAATGAAAGCAGACTTTTTAGTTTGTGATACTGGGGTCATTTTGAATGTATTTGTATACCCCCACTCAAAGGATCATGGGTAAATCCAAGATGGCGGCCATGCGAGGTACCAGAAAAGTGATCTTTTCATCATTTTTCTTCAAACTTTCTGCTTTTCATCGGGGAAAAGTGAGTAAACATAATTTTATTTCACATCGGACTATTATTTACTAATTTATCATGCAGTTTTTGCAAGGAAAATATACAAATAAAAAAACGGAAGAATCTGATCGAAAAAATCGAGCAAAATGCCTTTTTGAAAATGACGTCATTGTGACGTCATCGAATCGGCAATCAATTGTTTGCATGTTCTGGGTGAGAGTGACCCAAGGGTGTTTTGTGGTAATTTTCTGAGTCCTACCTGAAGAGGGGCGGGGGGGGGCAAGTTAGATAGGGTTAATTACCATGCAATGAAAGCAAGACGGCAGATTGGTGAGGTCAAAGCTCTGTCGAGAAGTGGCAAACCCAAGATCACAACTCGAGGGCAAGATCGCCTGATCAGAAACCTAATACTGAGAAAGAGAACAGCCACCGCTGTGAGATTCAACAAAGTTATGTCTTTGGGATCAGCTGAAGCGGGCTCTGTACTGTAGAGTGAATGAACGCACAGTTCTTGCTGACGTGCATCATCTGTTACAACAGGAATGGGTGACCATTCTGCAACGTCGGGTGACCCGCCTCATCAATACTATGCGAGGACCATGCCGTCAATTGCTAGAACGACGTGGTGGATACACGCGTTATTAACCCGTGTTAACAGGCTGATTGGATAGGACTGTCTTTGCTCTACCGGTTAGGATATGTTCGTTATTAAATAAAATCGGTCTTTGATAATCTGTTTTGCAGTTCATCGAAATGTTACCGTCTTGCATACAATGCATGCTAATTAACCCTATCTAACCTGAAATTTTGGGACCTGCCCATGCCAGGGGGGAGGCTATTCCGTCCCCCGCCCCCCAACAATAGTTTTCTTACCTCTGGAGATTGGATGCCGAAACTTACACACTACACCCTTGGGTCACGCTCTACCAGAAAATGCAAACATTTGATAACGTCACAGTGACGTCATTTTCAAAAAAGCATTTTTGGTCGATTTTTTCCCGTCAGATTTTTCGATTTTTTTATTTGTGTATTTTCCCTGCAAAAACTGAATGATAAATTAGTAAATTATAGTCCGATGTGAAATAAAATCATTTTTACCCATTTTTCCGCGAGGAAAAGCAGAAATTTTGAAGAAAAATGATGAAAACATCACTTTTCTGGTACCTCACATGGTCGCCATCTTGGATTCACCCATGATCCTCTGTTCGGGGGGTATGCAAATACGTTCGAAATGCCCCCAATATGACAAACTAAGTCTACTTTCATTTTGTTGTCGCACCGGAGATAGGAGAGAAAGTATGGTTGGAGGGGGCTATAATGGCCCTCCAGGCCTGACAGGGTTAAGACATAGCGCCACCTAGACGGTAATCATATTCACTGATTGCTGTTCTGGCCAAACCGTGTGATTGGATAGCATTGTCTTTGCTTTACCAGTTTGGATTTGCTCGTTAATGAATAATATCTGTCTTTGATAATCTTTTTTTGCAATTTACGGAAATGCTACTGTCTCACATTCAATGCATGCTCATTCAGGCATCGCGCCACCTACAGGGTAATCATTTTCACCGTTTGTTGCTCTGGTCAAACCGTGTAATTGGATAGCACTGTCTTTGCTCTACCTGTTAGTATTCGTTCATGATTGAATAAAATCTGTCTTTGATAATCTGTTTTGCAATTTTTGAAATGCGACCGACTTGCATTGAATCCATGCGCATTCTGGCATAGCACCACCTACAGGGTTATCATTTTCACTGATTGTTGCGGTGGTCAAACTGATGTTCTGGGAGAAATCTCGCTACAATCGTATAACTATCTTAGAAAATATTAGCCAATCTTTAGGGGGGAACTTACTTTTGTTGAGGTGTTTATAATGGAACAAAATAGAACCTACGCTTTACGTGGACCAGTCCTCCATATAAGACGCTGGGGATTAGCGGCATAATAATAGCTACGAGATTTCTTGCTTGCGACATTAATTGCTTACGACGAACGTCAAAAATAAACTAACTTTAAGCAACAGGTTGGTCCTTCAACGCAATCGAGAAACAGCAGCAAATCATAAAATCCGTCATAAAATACTAACAAGACAAAAAACCAGAGCATCAATCCTATTCTACGATCCTATTCAGTCAATGTCCCATTTAAATCCACAGGTAAATAAACACTGGTCCTTCATGGAAATAAATTTCTAAGTGGCAACAACGCCGAAAGTGTTCAACACACCAGCCCAATAGATTATAACATTTTCTCTGCCTAACCGACGTGGGCAGCGACAATATCGGAACAGGGAACCGTATTTGCTTACGGAAAACCGGATAAATCAGATTATGGACAGATTTTCCTATAAAATCGCTAATACACAACTGGCATCCGGCCACGCTTAACTAGTATAGCACCAGGTTGTAGGTCTGATCCAAATAAAAACAATACACGTCGGTCACGTCAAGAAAACAAAAAAGGCAAAAAATTGCAAGCTGTACGACACATGGCAAAGGGCCCTTTTTTTTTTTCTTTTTTTTTCCATGCCGAATGTCGTGGAATTAGTCTGTCAATACTATGACACAAAAGACTGTATGCAACACTACATTATGCAGACTAAGAGTACAGTACAGAATGAAATCATGCGAACAATAAGTTTACTTATCGGATCATAGTCATACTGTCGCTGGTGACCGGATTAAGCCACGATGTAAAGTTATCGTTACAGGAAACAACATCCTCTCCTGGAGCGGCCTTCACGTATAGCTGTTCAGTACAGTCTGCCAATGAGGAAAATGATTTATGGGAGACCACGTTAAATTTCACTATCAACAGTCAAATGACAATCGGCTCGGGCCCGCTACACATACACCAAACAAAAGAAAATTGATTCTAGAACCGCTAAGATCACACTGTGAACTGGATTGGAAAGGCCAGAAATGCATCAAAATAAAGTAATCTAACAAGAATTAAAATACACTTGGCCAAATCCAGCCCCGTGTTACGCATACGACGTAGACACAGGAAACAAACTGCTCAGTTAGTCGATTATATCATGGTCATGAATTGGAAAAAATTAACGAAACATAATACATGTAATAAGTCGAAACAACTGCTTAGAATCCAAAACATAATCAAAACTGCCGTAATAAGAGAAATACTTATCCAGGTTATGCGACCAGCGATGACCTTTCTCAGTCCAATAAACGACATCAGAAAAGGCTCCCGTCGGCAAGTGCATTCGCTCTCCAGTGGGAGATGACCAGTCAAGATGGAAAATAGACGGTCCGTATGTCACCGGTATATGCAGATTACATGCTGTAAACGTCGACAGACACAGAAATGTGTGAATAAATGGTATACCACTACGCGCGGTCAGAGCTGGCTGGGCTTCGATGAAAACTCCATTCAGACAACCCTCTTTTATATGTCATCTCTTCGCCGCCTAACTTCATTTGCTTATTGCACATTACCATGACATACCCAGTCATATTAGCCTATTCTTATTCCAAGTCGCCTACACGCGCATTAGCATATCAATTCGAGCTCTGTACCAATAATAAATATATTGTAGTACTCTCTGTTAAATCAAGATATTAACAGACAGTGATAGTGTACTGTTCCAGCTGTCTCCCCTTCAGTGATTGGTCACCTTCTTCGACCCCGCCATTTTATACTAAGACGAGCATTCTCATTGGATCACTATTTATAGGAGCCACCCCAATCACCTGTAACCATCTCGGTCATCTATACGCGGTAAGACTGACCCTGGGATCGTGTGTATCCATTTACAGCCTACTTTCGGCAAGTGCGAGAGGGAATTTCCAGAAATCAATACCACGTGACTTCGTCAGCCAATCAGCTAAAGTTTACCGACGTAACCCCAACGTAACTCGCCATTTTCGAATCATGTGATGCCCTACTTGTTGAAAATTACAGATCTACCACACCTCTTGGGTGATACGAAAGTTATTTATACCTATATATTTTGTAAGCCTAGCCTATATCTGTTTCCCAAGTGGTTTGAAAACCTGTAATTTATCAGATTTCTCGAGTCTGTTCTCTGCCGGATGAAGGCCGAACAGAATCCCGTAATATACCGGATATCGCTCCGCAATAATGGAGACTCACGATTCGCAAGCCATCTTATGGATGGCGAAGTGTACGCAAATGACCCCAATCTTCATACACAACCACGTGACAGTCTCAGTTGACGGATGTCATAGCGCGGCCTCGTTTTCGATTTCAAAATCTGGCGTCTAACTGGGAAAATGTTGTTGTTGCTGCATCAGGTGATCATTGGCCCTCCATAGAAGGGTACAATACTATAGGCTAATTGGAGAGAGGAAATGAATGTTTAGACACTCTGTCCATTTCATGGATAGGCCTGAACATCCTCTGCGGATTCCTCGTCACACTGGATCAAAGAAAGATGATCTCTCCTCCCGAGAGTACGAGCTGCAAGATTCTTCAGATGTTGAGTCCATATCGCTGTGAATTCACCGAGAAATCTACAAAAATGGTTTTGTACAATGATGATAGTGTTATGGTAGAAAGATACTTGGATGGATTTATCATGTGCCGGAGTCTACAAAACATGGAAAAGTTATTTGCGACTTTGAGACCGAGTTTGCGGTCCCCTTTGGTAAGTATATGGATATGGTAGTTGTATTGTACCTTTAATTCGGGTACCTGAAGAAAAAGTCTTGAAAAAAAGTCGAATAAGACACTGCTTGACAACGATTATTTTGTGATGTCGTTTATCATTATATACGCTTCAGTTTTAGATTTTTGGTAGATGGTAACTTTCTTTGGTAGAATTTGATATTGCTTGTCGCTATACAGTTGAAATATTGCTGAACGCGTCATTAAATTTGATTCTCTTTCGCTCCCAAATTCCGGGATTCCGACCTCCACCTCAGGTGACCACTTTTCGCACTCAAACTGACTTCGACCAGAATGAAGAATCCACGAAGCATTCGGATATTTTAGCCAGTTCAAATATGGACCGTCCTCCGCCTCCTAAACGTATGATGACCATGCCATCGGCCTCTCCGTCTGACAACCGCACGATTTCATCTCTTCCGGCATCTACGGCTATAAGGATCTGTCGGAGTTGTATATGTCGGTGTTGTCGAGAACAAAGACACAGGAGGATGATGGGTACCAGGAATTCATTTCGTCCGGTGACCGCTACCGCGCCATTTCCCTGTGGAAAAGCCGTCGTCACTCGCCTATATCATTCATGGTTCGATGTTCGATCTTAAGGCCGTTGACATTGACCCAGATTTAATTTAAGTATGTCCTGAAAATCACACCAGTAAACTGCCGCTCAAGGTCTCGGTCGACTAGTCGGTGAAGCATGCTTCTAAACCCGAGGAAGTCGCTCGTCAGAGAGTAATTTGTTCACACATGGATTGGTTTTTAACCGCAATGTCCACTGTGATTGAAAGCCTACATGCGTCCTCGGCAGCTCCTCTCATACAACTTTCATTTTCTAACGGACTAAATGAACGTTGCCTCCAATGCCAAGGGTACATTCCAGACTTCACCAGTTCATCCGAAAATACACAACAGGGTCTCCAATTCGGTCACCAATGGTTAAATAATCTTCAACGCAAACCTGTGATATCCATATATCATCACGAAGAGAATGCTGGTACCATTACTCCAGGAAGAATTATCATGTGGTCAAAAACGGTCGGTGTATCTTAAATATGAAATCAGAGAGGGAGTCATTCCTATGAAACATTTGTGTGTATCGTAATGCAGTCAATTCGCTTTGTGAGCGTACAATGCGACGATGTTAGTTTCCCTAAGAAATCCTTACTTGGTAATAAGGAGCCATTCCCGTCGTCTTCTCTGTTGTTTAATGGGATGTTGCCTTCCCTTGTTGATCAGACGGCTAAGGCTAAAACTGACAGCGAGATAAAGGCTGTAATTCTCGTCCGCCTCATAAGAAACCCAAGTTGTCGTCCCCCTCTGTTTCAGCTCAGACTTCTAAGACAACGGACAATCCACCACAGCAGCAGAGAGGCCAGACTCAGAAGCGCAAAAGCAAGACAGTCTGATTCTGCTTCCCGTAAGCAAGTCGCGACGGTGATGCTTCGAGTCATGCTGCGGATCTCACGACATGGCCGAACCACGATGTTCCCTGTTTCTCGGTTCCGCTCAACTCCAGTCTTCCAGCAGAAGAAGTTTACAATAGTTTCGGCGGAATTAACAGTGCCTCGGGCTCGACCCATGGGTATTACCTGTCCTATGATACAGTTGCCCCTTGGCATTAGCTCTGAATTTGCTCTTTGCTGTTGCTTCCGAAAGGAGGGCGCATCTTATGCAATTACAGGCGTTGGTAGACAAATTAATTCAGAATCGTGCAGTAACAGAACTTTAGTCATCAGATCTGACCTATGGGTCTTCGGTGTTTCTGGTACCTATGAGGGATACGCCAAACAAGCGCTCGGTCATCAATCTGCGCAGACTGACAAACGACCTGCTTGGGCGATCTCCACATTTCCGCATGGAGTCATTACGGTCGATCAAGACCGCTCTGGTCAAGCGATAGTAGATGACCTCATTTTAGGGATACTTATCTACATATCCCGGTCCTCATCGCCCACCGAAAGTTCATCAGATTTGAAGCCGAATTCAGTTCCAGGTCTTTCCGTTCGGGTAACCACTTCCCACTTCACCAGGGTGGTCCAACCAGTGGCATCCTTTCTGCACAACCGCGGAATAAGGTATCACTTTTACGTGGACGATTCCCTGATCCGTTCCTTGTGTATGGACCAACTCCGACGCCACACGTTCTTCGTATAGCTCATCCTCAGATGTGAAATTGCAAATATTCGATGTCGAGCTTATGTTACATAACGTGGGCACACTTGTTTTAGATGTTGTAGATCCAGCAGCTTGCCATAATTCACCCATTTGTTGCTGCCTCGGAACAGACTGTTTCCGCGCATAGCTTCTGACGCTGGTTTCATTTCTATGTCCAGTGACTGACATCACAATGATAGACACACCCACCTCAAGCAGAACCGTGGCAGTTGCTGATCTTAAACAATGGTTGGTGTAACGGCGACTCAAGTTTACATCGTTGGAGATTTCGGCATCAAGTTAACCAGCGTGTTAACTCTCATCGGCTCAGCGCAATACCACGTGGCCGATTCCGGACTTACTAGTTCACTTGCCCCGGGGCTTTGTAAAATGTACTGCACTCGGGATTACGTTCCACTAAATACAACTTAGACTTTTTTGTACTCGACAGTTGTCATCACCAATAGCAAATACATTCGCGGAGATTTATTTTCCTCTCGACTGCCTATATCTTTGTGGTTGTTACGAAATATGTGCATGTGTCATCGTGCTCAAATTTGAATTAAAAGCGTCTGGTCCGTCATTCATAAATTCAGCAGTCGTCCATTGAAGAATATTCGTGTCGATAATCCAAAGATCTATTCCATATTCCATATAACAGCATTAGCACCAAATTCGAAAAGACAATCATAGTAAACATAGGCTAGTTTCCCGCAAGAGAGAAGCGGTCAACAGTTTTCAATGATGCCGGCAAGACATCATGATGTTCCAAAAATTTCAAATCCGTATCGATGATCAGTATACTTAATCCATATGATATTCGTTGTTAAGTCATCATCTAGAGAATGATGTATCTCAGTCACGCTTTGATTGTGACTGTTTATATGAGCACCGCGAGGATCTTGAAGTACATGGATTCATACGACCCCTAGCCCCGGGCTAAGCGGAATTAGACACAAGTTACGTAACATAACGCCATAAATCTTGCACACAACGCTCGTATTTTGCTATCAGCATGCGATATGTAACGCCAAATTGAGGCCCGTGATGATATAGCCCTGTTTTATAAGTTTCTGCAACAATATTTTGTGACGTTGGTTAAAATCGTCACATTTAACACAGGATCTAGCAAATGCTACTAGACGAGATATGTATACGCCATATGCAGGTCCCACTGGAATATTACTGTCCAGAAAGGGATAGTTTGCGATGTCGAAGTTGTAATCATCTCTTTTGTTAGTCGACGAGAGAGAAAGCATTGGATATAAGATTTCTAAGATTTTCTCTACCCCTCCTAAAAAGATGCAAGGTTAGTTCGAAACAAACGTTACGTAGTAATGAGTTTGGAGAATTGTCAGACAATGTTCCACAGGAATAAAGACTTCTAAAATCCCGCCGCTCATGGGCGTGTGTCAAGTCATTCCCTTAGAGGTCATAAACTCATTGTCATTCATGATGTTTATGGCTCTCTCGAATGGCTGTCTTTTGACATGATCTGAGACCAACGACATCGGACTTGAAATACTCTCGATCGTCCTTTGTGCGGGCAACGAATTTGCGCAGCAGAACATTGAGATCAGTTGTCGACAGATGTTCGAAGTCCGATTTTTCTACGTTGACGAACAGCCATTTTGGAAATTTAACTAAAATTTATTTCAAATGTATCTTTCTCACGATTTTATTTTTATATGCAAAGCTAATATAAAACGAATTTAATGCCTTCAGATATCCGTATTCCCCTTTTCGTTTGCCTGTCGGTCCCATTTCGTTTGTTAGCCAGATCTCTCGTCATCGTCAGCGGACATGGCGGAGGGAAATCTACTTTTGTTCAGCTGATCACACAAGTTTGTAGTGGTCATGTTGTCTCTCCTTTAGAACAGCAAGAAGAGATTCACCATCTGAGTCTCTCATGGGCTCATCGATCTCCGCTTCTTTAGATAATTCAATTCTGAAAGCACGACCTGGTTTTTCCTGTTGATCTGCTTCTTATTATGTAACACTCGTATGTCCCAATTGTTTTGTAAATATTTACGATTTTATATTTTCTGCCTTAAAAGTTCCATCTTGTAATTTATTTATTTGTTTATTCGATTGTAGGCGGACGACATAGTCTCTCGAATGAACACCTTTTCATGTCATGCTGACGCGTGTAGATTTCATACGTCATAAAGTTCTGAACCGTGCTTAAACATATAATAAATGCACAGTTACCAGTGCATAATAGGTGAAAGTGTTACAGAATTGGGTTATCTCCCACACGAGGACAAGTTGGAGCTACCAACGGCAGACCAGCATACGTTCCTTGGCGTGACCTACGGTACCAATCTAGCATTCCTGTGTGAGTGTCGGTATGTGCAGCTATGTGAGTAAAAAGCTATGTGTGCGTATGTGTGGGCAAGGACGTACTCCTATTTGTGACTGTTGTGAGTACGAGTATTTGGATCCGCTCGGCTATGCCTGAATAGGGCAAGTACTGTCAAGGATGAGTAAAGTGGAGGTGTGGATTGTATAATTGTGCGACTCAGTCCTGTGTGAATATTACGGGTAGGACGTCATGACCGAAAGTGAAGTCATCGCACGCATTCGCACTCGTCTGCTGGAACACTCTATACCCTATAGCAGGAAGAGCCACCAGACGATTGCGAATGCGTACGTTGACGTAAGTTCACTTCCTGCCACTATATGCTGCACTACCAGGCGAGTGCACATGCGCGCGATGACATGACGTCACTTGCGGCGATAACGTCACTTCCAGCAAGATTCAAAGACCAATGTTCAAAGCGTGGCATTATAATATGGCATTAAATTTTACTACAGAACGCTAAGACATTAAGGAGTTATGATGAGGTATTGAGGCGGCGAGATGGGCGTTAAGGCGTTGAGACGAGCGTTATGGCGTAACGGTTGGCGCAGACGCCATTCCATGGGCGATCACGTGATAATTTAGACCAATTATATCTGACTATGTTGTTGAAGCGATAAAATACGTATTGGTGGGTGTTACTCTGTTGAGTCCATAAAAGCAACTCTGGCCAATAGATGTGTACAGTTGACGTCTAACCGCCAACATGGATTAATTGTGCTCTGAGTGGGAACGTATCTTCACTAGACACTACGATATGATGCGACACTAGAAGAATATACATAGGTATAGAGAGACCGAGGGACCAGAATACGATTTAGATAGCGGGAGGGAACCGGCTGATTCTGAAAGTCCACAGGCCGATATTTCGACAGCGGTGATTAATAACCATGCTGCGGAGATCCAAGACGCCTGCGAGGATAACCGGCTTACATCCAAATGCGTCGCTACATCAGGAAAACCACCATGGCGATCTATGAACAGTATAGAGTGCTGCCGCTAAAAATAAAAAGAGATCCCATGCACAGGACCATCGTGAAGGTCAAGCGTCACTTGAAAGAAGATATGTGGTTACCACCCATAGAGGCCCTGCAAAATGCTGTCAAAATGAGAAAACAGCTATTCCATGATATGTTACAGTTACAGTATCCTGGACTGCCCAATGTTTCAGAGCGAACGTACGGCCGACAATGCGTCTAATGGACGAGAGCGAACATAGCCGAATATTGAACTTTCTCAAATGGCGGGGGCGGGGGATTTAGTTTGATATCACTCAAGGATATTTCACTCATATGGTGACAGCCAGTTTGGTTGATGGATGAAGCCAAAGTACCCGAAAAGAACCACCGCCCGTCGGCAAGTAACTGGCAAACTTTCACACATGCATCAGCGGGGCTCCAACCTGTGCCGGTGTGATGGATAAGAATGTCCTGGTGATTAGTGCCCGTTCTCACATCCTTTTCATTTGCAACCAAGAGCGGATTATTGTTCCGAATGTGGAGAGAAGTGTCCTAGCTGGGTTAGAAAATAGGGGCCGGACACTCTTAGCCACCGGACATTCTTAGCCTCCACACCGGTTCAGCGGTATGAGGCTAGCGCTCGACAGCAAAACGTCTTAGATCACTCGACCACTGATGGACCCTCAAATGACGGCTTCTCACTGGACAGAAACAACAGACGATGTGTCTGATATATGAGCAGCAAACTCCTTATACAAACATACCCATAACAGTTCCCTCAGCTTTAGTGTGAATTGATGGAGGGGTAATAAAATGTGAAATTCGTACATCATTCATTCAATCTGTACCCTGTATCCTGCAGGGGAGGTATCTCTACCATAGTAGAGAGACCCATTATGCCCTATCTACAACACCAGCATGCCTGAGTTCAAGTCTCGTGTCTTCTGTATAGGGGTGTAGGTAGGCATGTCTCAAGTGCGCATCCGAGCTAATGATGACGTCACAGATAACGCCACAGTCACGTGGACATCACTTGAGTCCTATTTTATACCACGAACGCTTCAGTGCGAGAACAAGCACGATATGTTTGGATCAGACATGGTCCCAAGGTCAACCATATACTTCGCAGTGCTTCGTAACATGTCCTTTCTCGACCAGTCCTTGAATGCGCATGCGGACCGTAATGACACTTCCGTTAAAAACTATCGCTACACCATGAGAGCTTCAATACGACACCCAGCAGATTTAGACCAGGTATAGCCCTCAGACCGACAAAACACGCTCCATCGTTAGAATGCCAATTTTCGCTACTACTCATCGAACGCACATACGCACCACGACGTCATTCCCAACCAAAACCGCCGGAGTCATCGTCTACTCCACGAGTACTTCAATATGACACCGGATACGACCGACTTGGCACAGGATTAGTCCACCGAGATGCAGTTACCATTACCTAGTGACATAATAAATGTTGCTGAACGGAGATCTGAGTCAAATTCTGTTGAACTATTTTCTCCTTGAACGATCTGCTACGACAGCTAGTGTTCAAATGGGGGTTCTCACGAACAATGACGCGCAAACAACTCCGATAACTCCATAATCATTCACACGGTTCGTATATATATCTGGACCTGCGGAAACCATGATAGTAGTATAGTAAGAGCATTTCGACGCAATAACCCCCCACTGCGCATGCGTGTGACGTCACAGCGACCTGTTTTGGGGCGGTATTGGGGGGGTGTGCGCAGGAGTGTTGTGCGCAGTTATGACGTCACTTCCGGTTTGGGTGAATGGGGCGTGACCTTGGGGGCATGTATTTCTCCGCGGTGATGCGGTCTGCCTCCGCGGACCGAAAGTAGTCCCAAACCCGTGGATTTTCTTGGAAGTGTTCGGCAATCTGTAGGGACCGCTAGTGGACCGATGGGGTCGAGTGAGGTATCAAAGTGAAGCATTCGTGAAGGGGCATTTGATGGGCTGGGTGTGGGGTTGAACTAGCGTCATTCTGCGCATGCGCGGTGGTCCAAGGGTATGGAAATAGACGTTTCGGGAGCTAGGGGAGTTACTACTGGTCGAGTGAGGTATCAAAGTGAAGCTTAGGTGAGGGGGCATCTGATGGGCTGGGTGTGGGGTTGAACTAGCATCATTCTGCGCATGCGCGGTGGCCCAAGGGTATGGACATAGACATTTTGGAGCTAGGGGAGCCAATAATGGTCCGATGGGGTCGAGTGAGGTATCCAAGTGAAGCCTAGGTGAAGGGGCATCTGACTGGACTAGTGGCTCGAGCGTTGTCACCATTCTGCGCATGCGCAGACGGAATTGTGGGAAAAGGGTATGGTAATAGACGTGTTGGGAGCTAGGGGAGCCACTACTGGTCCGATGGGGTCGAGTGAGGTATCCATGTGAAGCATTCGTGAAGGGGCATCTAATGGGCTGGGTGTGGGGTTGAACTAGCGGCATTCTGCGCATGCGCGGTGGCCCCAGGGTATGGACATAGACGTTTTGGGAGCTAGGGGAGTCCCTAATGGTCCAATGGAGTTGTATGAGGTATCCATGTGAAGCATTCGTGAAAGGGCATCTGATGGGCTGGGTGTGGGGTTGAAATAGGGTCATTCTGCGCATGCGCGGTGGCCCAAGGGTATGGAAATAGACGTTTTGAGAGCTATTGGAGTCCCTAATGGGCCGATGGAGTTGAGTGAGGTATCAAAGTGAAGCCTAGGTGAGGGGGCAGCTGATGGGCTGGGTGGGTGCATGTAAAATTTTTCCTGAAAAAAAACGGAACACGGACTTTATCGAAAAATCCGGGAAAATGCCTATATGGGGTATGGGGGTATATAGGTCGCCGGGCTTAACGGGGCTTGCCTATCAATAGAGTTATCTCCCCTAGTTCCAGGGTGGGTGTATGTAAAATTTTTCCTGAAAAAATACGGAACACGGACTTTATTGTAAATTACGTGAAAATGCCTATATGGGGTATGGGGGGTATAGGACAATCCTGGGAAACCTACTTCTAGACATTTGCGGTATAGGTTGTGGGGTCTCGTTTTCTTAGTCTCGTCATTTAGAACATGATAGGAAGTGTCCCGGAGCGAATCGGTGAAATTTTTGAAAAAGTACGATATAGCCCCATATAGTCCCATACTGGGATATAGGATCAATGTTTGTCCCTTGGGAAACCTACTTCTATACATTTGCGGTAGGGTTGTTTGGATTTGTTTTTCACGTCTCGTCATTTAGAACACGATAGGAAGTGTCCCTGGAGCGAAACGGTGAAATTTTTGAAAAAAGTCACCGAGGCCTGGGTAGGCCCATAGGCCTATACTGCATGGCTATGGGTGTATAGGGCCATACGGGGTGGACATGTTGGAGTCTAGCGGGGTTTCTCATGGTCCAATGGGGTCGAGTGAGGTATCAAAGTGAAGCATTCGTGAAGGGGCATCTGATGGGCTGGGTGTGGGGTTGACATATCGGCCTTCTGCGCATGCGCGGTGGCCCAAGGGTATGGAAATAGCGGTTTTGGAGCTAGGGGAGTCCCTAATGGGCCAATGGAGTCGTATGAGGTATCAAAGTGAAGCATTCGTGAAGGGGCATCTGATGGACTGGGCGTGGGGGTGAAATATCGGCATTCTGCGCATGCGCGGTGGCCCAAGGGTATGGAAATAGACGTTTTGGAGCTAGGGGAGCCACTAATGGTCCAATGGGGTCATATGAGGTATCCATGTGTAGCATTCGTGAAGGGGCATCTAATGGGCTGGGTGTGGGGTTGAAATATCGGCATTCTGCGCATGCGCGGTGGCCCAAGTGTATGAAAATAGCCGTTTTGGTATCTAGGGTAGCCCCTAATGGTCCAATGGGGTCGAGTGAGGTATCAAAGTGAAGCATTCGTGAAGGGGCATCTGATGGGTTGGGTGTGCGGTAGGAATATCATCCTGCGCATGCGCAGACGCAATGCGGAGCTCTCGTCTAATCAGAAGCGAGTATTTCAAATCCGTCACAGAGCTCTCAACCAATCAGAAGCGAGTATTTTGACCCGGTGCATTATGGGCCATATCCAAGATGGCGGCACGTATGTTCAAGATGGCGGCACATCCGGTGTCGAAAACTGGCCATTTCGCCGAGATGTGGTCACCTAGTGTCGAAAACTGGATCTTGTATGGGTCCTGCTAGACGTTTTGGAGCTAGGGGAGCCCCTAATGGGCCGATGGAGTTGTATGAGGTATCAAAGTGAAGTATATTTCAAGCATGGGTGGATGGATGTAAAATTTTTCCTGAAAAAATATGGAACACGGACTTTATTTTAAATTACGTGAAAATGCCTATATGGTGTATGGGGGGTATAGGACCATCCTGGGAAACCTACTTCTCGACATTTGCGGTATAGGTTGTGGGGTCTCGTTTTCTTAGTCTCGTCAAGACAAACGTGATAGGAAGTGTCCCGCAGCGAATCGGTGAAGTTTTTGAAAAAGTACGATATAGCCTCATATAGTCCCATACTGGGGGTATAGGATCAATGTTTGTCCCCCTGGCAAACGTACTTCTATACATTTGCTCGTCTCGTCATTTAGAACATGATAGGAAGTGTCCCGGAGCGAATCGGTGAAATTTTTGAAAAAAGTCACCGAGACCCATATAGATCCATATAGTCCCATATTGGGGTATAGGATCAATGTTTGTCCCCCTGGGAAACCTACTTCTATACATTTGCGGTAGGGTTGTTTGGATTTGTTTTTCACGTCTCGTCATTTAGAACACGATAGGAAGTGTCCCGGAGCGAATCGGTGAAATTTTTGAAAAAGTCACCGAGGCCTGGGTAGGCCCATAGGCCTATACTGCATGGCTATGGGTGTATAGGCCCATACGGGGTGGACATGTTGGAGTCTAGGTGAGTCCCTAATGGTCCAATGGGGTCGAGTGAGGTCTTATTTTGAAGCTCTCGTGGAGGAGCACTTGACTACACTAATGGTTCGTCCGTGTTCAATAGTCTGCGCATGCGTAGCCTGGCCCGTAGTATAGAAAGTAGGCATTTTGGGGGGTATGTGGGTGTGTGTTTGGGTTAGAGATGGGCTATTCACGATTCGAATGGGTCGTGTGAGGTATCAATGTGAAGCTTGTGTGGGTAGAGTCAGAATGGCGTGTTTTTAAATGCAAGTCGCGTCATTCCGCGCATGCGCAGTCTGGCCGTAGTAGAGAAATCAGGCATTTTGGGGGGGGTATGTGGGTGTGTGTTTGGGGTAGAGATGGACCGCTATGGGTCCGAATGGGTCGTGGAAGGTGTCAAAGTGAAGCTTGTGTGGGTTAGAGTCAGAATGGTGTGTTTTTAAGTGCAAGTCGCGTTAATCTGCGCATGCGCAGTTGGTTGTAGTAAGTAAAGTGACCATTTTGGGGCAGTACATGAAGGTATTTGGAGTCGACATGAACTATTCACGGTTCGAATGCGTCCTGGAAGGTGTCATCTTGTAGCTCTCGGGGTGTAGATCCCGATTTGAGGTCTGTTCACGTCACCTGTGACGTCATCGGTGACGTCATCAGTACGAGTAGTAAGTAAAGTGGGTATTTTGGGGCAGTGAAAGGAAGGTATTTGGTGTAGAGATGGACCATCCTTGGTCCGAATGCGTCCTGGGAGGTGTCATTTTGTAGCTCTCAGGTGTATACCCCGATTTGGGGGCTGTTCACAGCATCTGTGACGTCATTGGTGACGTCATCAGTACGAGTAGTAGCGAAAGTGAGCATTTTGGGGCAGTGAAGGAAGGTATTTGGGGTAGAGATGGACCATCCTTGGTCCGAATGCGTCGTGTGGGGTGTCATCTTGTAGTTTTCGGCGTGCATACCTCGATTTGAGGCATGTTCGCGTCATCTGTGGCGTCATTGGTGACGTCATCAGTAGGAGTAGTAGCGAAAGTGAGCATTTTGGGGCAGTGAAAGGAGGTATTTGGTGTAGAGATGGACCATCCGTGGTCCAAATGGACCGTGTGAGGTGTCATCCTGTAGCAACGCCCACCAACACCATTCTTAATGCTTCAACGCCCTGGTGAAATAGATCAGAAGCTCTGATATTCCATGGAATTGTCACTTATTCTTCGAAATGCAGTGATGCCCGTCAACGCTCGTCGTTACACCTTAACACTCTAACATAACGCCATGATATAGACCGGAGAGAGAACAACAACAGCAACAACAACAAGGATGACACACGAGAGAACAACAACAGCAAGAAGTTTTTTTCATATAGTTTATTCTCCCCAATGTTACATCATACCCACGCTGGGGGAGCCGCGTTGGGTATATTTACAACTCAAGAAGATTCTTATCCAATCAGAGGCCACCATTTGCATGTTTCATATTCGTTCCTGTCCGTTAGATGTATTCTTGTCCAATCAGAAGTCTCCATTTCAGAAAGTGCCATCTGAACCGTTTATTCTAATCATCGTCGGGCAGGCCATCTGAACCGTTTATTCTAATCATCGTCGGGCAGGCCAGGATACCGTTGAGGCAACATATCCTCAGATAGTTGTTTGCGCATTCTGAGTATCTATCAGTGCATGGGTGAATACTTTCATCCGATGGGGGTGGTGGTCAGTTTAACCACGAAGAACGTAATATTGGTCAATATCTCCATTATCCACTTGGTGTTACAATTCAAGAACACTCTTGTCGAATTAGAGGCCACCATTTGCATCTGTCATATTCGTTCCTGTCCGTTAGATGTATTCTTGTCCAATCAGAAGTCTCCATTCCAGAAAGTTCCATCTTCGGCCATGTTCGCTTTGAACCGTTTATTCTAACCATCGTCGGGCAGCCCAGGAAACCGTTGAGGCAACATATCCTCAGATACATGTTTGTGCATTCTGAGTATCTATCAGTGCATGGGTGAATACATTCACCCGATGGGAATATTCCGTAGTTTGGTCACGAAGAACGTAACATTGGTGACCCTCTCCACTGTCCACTAGGTGTTGGGGCGTTGTTGTTGGGCCCATTTCAAGGGATCCACGGTGTCCAGTTTCTCCAGCATCGTCTGTAGCGACACTCGGTTAATGATGGTAAACGGTTGGTCAAATACCCTGATGTTACTGCTCGGGTAAAAGTATCGGACTTGGTCTGTCTCCTTATGCCGCAGCACATAACCAAACGCCAGATTTAATTTGAAGGACGTAGCTTGGTCATTGACAATGGCTTCCATGTATCTGCGTAGACGGGCGAGGTCGGTCAGTCGGAAATTGTAGATATCTTGAATAGGGCGATGACGGTAGAAACAGTGCCGTATCATGGACCAGTGGCGCCGATAAATGTCACTCACTGGCTGGGCGTCCTGTAAGAGATCGCTAGGAACATTAGCGACGTTCGATGTTGTCAGGCGTATGACTCGAAACCGTAACGGAGGGGTCCGGCTGGATATCCAGGACCTCCTGGACCGTGGGTATAGGCAGGCTCTTCGTCATCACATCACCAGTGGCGTTCGTCTCTCCGGGTTCATCTTCACTGGGTCTGACCTTCCGCGGCTCCTCTTTAGTGGAAAGTTGTCGCCCAAACCGTAGAGACGGGGTATGCATCAAACGTTGGTGCTGTCTAAACCGACTGGGTCGTTTGAAGAGTCGACCACAATCATTACATAGTACCGTCGCACCCGCGTGGAGTACCCTCTCATGACGCAGTAAATGATCCTTCCGATTGAATGACCGTGCGCAGATTATACAAGTATACCGGGCATCGTTGTGGATGGAGGCCTCGTGGCGTCGTAACTTATCTAGACGAGTAAACATCTTCTGGCAAGTTGTGCAAGTGAACATCTTGCTGGTTGACAGATTGTCTGATGAAACGGCCAGGCCGCCTCCCTTTTATAGCACGCTAGCTGGTGATCTATTTTTAGCACACTCAGTTCAACTATCCCCAAGTCGAGGGCCGAGCCGTGACATCTTCGGTAACCTCCGTGTCTCTTCGGTCACCTCCGTAACGTCAACGACCAACATGTAGACATATAGAGTATGTACGGCATGTTATGGTATTCATCAGTGCATGAGTGACGCATTCAGCCGATGGGGGTGTTCGGTCAGCTTGGTAACGAAAAACGTAACATTGGTCAC
>JAVTVY010045179.1:0-20697 GCA_036873755.1 Hanleya hanleyi | reverse complement strand
AGCCCTTCCACGAACGTGATGTTGGGCATTGCTGCATACGCCGCCTGCCATTCTCTGTAACACCACACGACCCGGGCAATGGGTGGTGTAATCATGTTGTCGGCGTATTGAAGGAGTTTCTGGACGAAGTTTGTTTTGCCTGAGCCCATCGGTCCTGCGATGAGAAAGGTGAAGGGATGCTGCCACCTCGGACCCATGGTTGGAGGTGTATCCGCTGTTGTGGCAACCCGCTCTTGTACATTTGGTACGAGTGAACCGGGGTCGTGGATGCGTCAACGTTGGTCGCCGTTGTCGGTAGGTTACGGCAATCACTGTGGCTGATGAAATCCGGTGGGTTTTCAGACGTAGTGGGCACGGCAATACTTGGTGTGGAGCTCGATGTTGATGTGGACTGTATACTCGGTGTGGAGCGCGATGTTGATGTGGACTGTATACTCGGTGTGGTGGTGATGACTGGGCTCGTTTCGATCACGGGTTTGACTGGTGTAGAGAAGGTCAGTACATTCGCCTGACTGGCACTCACTGGTCGTTTTTGTGAACTGGGTTGGTTAAGTAGAGACATGAGGTACACGACGTCGTAAAACACACCTCCTTATAAAATGCTCAGCAGGGTTAGCAGTGTCACCACAAAGCCCACTTGCGTTTTGGGGAACGTGAGAGGCGGTCGCTGCTTGTCAATAGCACAGTGTTCATGTTCGAGCGTGGAATGAATGCTACCGACTATGGTTTCTGTTTCTGTAGTCGTTTCATCTGGTTGGCTGGGGCCCAGGAATTGAACGAGCTGGGTCACCCTTGCCATTTCACGAGATGCACCGTCTTACCGCGACGTCGCTCCGTTTTCAGGATACGTTCCACAGTGTAGTCGTCTTGTGCTGTTTTCATCACGGGCTGTAACTCTACGTCGTAAAACGTTCCTATCAACGGTTCCCCTTGAAGATCTTCC
The DNA here is from genome assembly GCA_036873755.1 of Hanleya hanleyi. NCBI lineage: Eukaryota > Metazoa > Mollusca > Polyplacophora > Lepidopleurida > Hanleyidae > Hanleya > Hanleya hanleyi. Next base: position 19,754 of record JAVTVY010045179.1, on the reverse strand, counting down.
AGTTCATAGACACGCGGCTGTCGTGGTACGCGCCGTTTGATCACAAAGTGTTCGTCGCTCCAGTTGGGGAGGTAACTCTTCTCGAACTTGCCCTTGACTTTACTGATCCGTACAGTGTCCCCGACCTTGAACACCTCCTTCGATCGTGGTTGAGGGTGAATGGAGTACAAGACATGCCGGACTTGGGTTTCATTGCATTTGGTAACAGTGATGGGTGCCCTCTGTATACTTCGGTGATAGGCTCGATTGTAACCCTCCACCAGCTGGGGGGAACATCGATGTACCGCCTTGTATTCCTGTACGTGAAATATTTATACATGCGGCCTTTGAACGTCCGATTGAACCTTTCCACAACGGAAGCTTTCGTCTCGTTGTACGTGTGAAAGAAGATCTTATGAACTTTCAGAAACTGTTGGAAGGGTCTGTTGAGGAATTCCGTGCCTTCGTCGGTTTGCAAATAAAACGACTTGAAGATTCGCTTGAATGCAGCCACGAGATTTTCCCCGGTTTTCGTTCGGATGGGTACCAACCACGCATACTTTGACAGAATGTCGATGCACGTCAAGATATACCGATTCCCATCGTTGTGTTTGGCAAAGGCGCTCATATCGACCAAATCGGCTTGTCAGTGGGCATCTATACCTTCAATGATGACACGGTTCCGTGGCAAATGGCGACGGGCAGCTCGGTGTAGGGTATAGGTGTCTTGTTTATTTAACCAATCTCGGACTTGGGCACGTTGTATCCCCTGAGGCTTGGCCGCTCGATAGAGAGCCGACAATGCACTATACGCAGCCGGACTCCCGGGACTATAATACAACGTATCCAACACCTTCTCCCAGCTCTTCATATTGAATGACACAGGCGGTCAGTGTCCTTCGTTTTATATAAAGGCACTCTAGGTTGACTTAGAATAGGCGGATAGTCTATGTCATCATCGTCTGGCTCGGCTTCATTGATGCGGTTGATAATTTGTTCATTGGGTTCTGCTGCCGCTTCACTCTGGGCACGAGCCCAACCCAACTGAACAGCTGACCGCTCATCCGGTGTAAACAACTGGTCCACAATAGGCACCACTTTCTCGAAGGCTGTCCACAGATCAGGGTCTAGGGTGAAGCTTCGCGTAGGGTCGTGTAACGCCGCAGGCGTGCGAAGAATGGTGCACGGTGTATGTAGATGGCATTGTTTATGCGGATGAGGTTGCCGTCGAGCTCACCGCTCAATACACGTTTAAATTTGGTCCAGTCGTCACGGCGTAGCGTAACCGTATTCGATATGGTCTCAGTGCGCGACCAGGTAACATCTACATGGTCTTCCACGATGTTGACTTTGTCTTCATAGACGTGTAATCCCATCTGGTGTGTAAGGGGAAGGGCGGCTCGTAGGACTGGTGACATGGTTGACCAAATGCCGAACGGTCAATGACGCACACTCTGACCCTCGTATTTATGGCCAGGTCCCTTGGTGACATGGTTGACCAAATGACGATCGTTGAATGACGCACACCCTGGCTGACCATGGTATATAATCGTATAGGTGAGCGGAAGTGATCTTTGACCCCTGCGCACCTTTATTGATATCCGGTAAGCGTATTTGAGATCGTATTGATCTTTGACCTCTGAGTGCACTCTATCCCATGATGTATCACTTCCGGTTCCGGTCACGTGGCCGGAAACGACCTTTGACCCCTGCGCACCATTATCATTATCCGGCATTGTGCGCAAAGGTCACTTCCGGTCACGTGACCGGAAACGGAAGTGATGCATCATGGGATAGAGTGCTCTCAGAGGTCAAAGGTCAATACGACCGCAAATACGCTTATATTACTACTTTTGACCTTGAGAAGCTTAATTTATTGAGCATCAAGCAAGAAAAAATTCAAATTGTCCTATGTATTCAGTGTAATGGCTTTTAAGTGGTATACATGCATTTGGCTGCCATATTTTTTTAACGAGTATGGTGACCCCTCATTTTTTTAAGGATCATCCTGATGAAAAAAAAAAAAAACCATTCTAGAAATGGACGTCCTCTACTGCCTTAAATCCAAACCCCCGACAGGTTTTAGCTCTCGTGTTTTACTTCAAAATATACTGTATATATATATTTAATTTGCATGGCTAACTGGATTAGGTGTAGCATGGAGCCATGTCGTAAGACCGAAAATGAAATAAACGATGATGGTACGTCGAACTTTCTGTGAATATATGTTTTAGATTATTAGCCTACAGGAAACCGGAAAGGTAGGCCCTAGATAATATTTCATTCGTCGACCCACGCTTTGTGGCAAGTCATACAATTAATGCAAGCAGGCGATTTCCTGGTTTGACAGTTACCTCTACAACACACAAACGACCAACAGGTTAATCGGCTGTCCAATAATCTGTTTAATTTTCACATCTCTAAAGTAATCAAGACACATGAGACAGTGAACTCAGAAAAATAGATTCAAACCTGAAATTACACTATTTAGAATTGGAATTTCAAACTTTTTTTTCAACAGAAGGAAGATCTAATTTTGAATATTGAATTCGGGTAATAAAAAAATGGCCGTTTAGCTTTCCATCTTCCTACTTTCAATTTTGCGATGAAGAAAGCTTAATTCTCTTATCAAAATGACAATGTTGCGGCGGGAACGATTCAATCTTTGGAATATTGCCACAACCCTTTCTTGCGGTGACAATTGCTGGCGATATTGCGGTAATATTCCCAAACTATATCGATTTGACTGATTTCGAGTATTTGAACAAAAATAATAATTATCTTGAAAATTTGACACCAATAAATCACACTAACACTAACAGTCACTGATCCATATAATCATAACAATTACTCACTACATACTGTTATCTAGTTTACAAATGAGTATTGTTAGTCTCTGATAGAATCTAGTACACCCTGGACCTGGATAGCCAGCATCCAGATATATCCTGCGACATGAATGCAGTTGTCATGAGCTAATGCTTTTGCATTGAGACCTTGATGGGCTTACTGTGATTTGTTCCTGAAAGCTTACTGCATGCTTATCGTGATGAATTCACTGGATGAGTTCGAGGCAGCCTCATTTGCATGTCAATAATATGTGAATGTACTGCAAATATGTCAACTGCAATATTCCCACAAGTTTTTGTTCTGGCAATATTGCTGTAATATTGGTCCCCTGGCTAACACTCAGTGTTGCCGGAAGTTTTATTTCCGGCAATATTGCCACAACCATGGTCAATTTTCGAATTTAAATTAGGCTGTGTCAATATTGTGGCAATATTGCTGCAACAAGTTGCCAGAAGCCTTATATTTTGGTAAGGGTTGTCAAGTTTTATCGGCCGGACCGATTTGTTCTGTAACACAGTCACGCGTTGATTGTCAGAACATAATTAGGCTAATTGTGTTATGTCCTTAGATTATGTCTGTATAAATAGATGGATAAACGAAATGAAAAAGAAACGCCAAAACCCCAGAGATATTATGAAAATAAGACCGTATATCGCCATTTTAAGTTTGTCGGCATGGTCATGGTCATGTCGGCATGGTCATTGTTATGTCGGCATAGTCATTGTTATGTCGGCATGGTCATTGTTATGTCGGCATGGTCATTGTTATGTCGGCATAGTCATTGTTATGTCGGCATGGTCATTGTTATGTCGGCATAGTCATTGTTATGTCGGCATGGCCATTGTTATGTCGGCATGGTCATTGTTATGTCGGCATGGTCATTGTTATGTCGGCATGGTCATTGTTATGTCGGCATGGTCATTGTTATGTCGGCATGGTCATTGTTATGTCGGCATAGTCATTGTTATGTCGGCATGGTCATTGTTATGTCGGCATAGTCATTGTTATGTCGGCATGGTCATTGTTATGTCGGCATGGTCATTGTTATGTCGGCATGGTCATTGTTATGTCGGCATGGTCATTGTTATGTCGGCATGGCCATTGTTATGTCGGCATAGTCATTGTTATGTCGGCATGGTCATTGTTATGTCGGCATGGTCATTGTTATGTCGGCATGGTCATTGTTATGTCGGCATGGTCATTGTTATGTCGGCATAGTCATTGTTATGTCGGCATGGTCATTGTTATGTCGGCATAGTCATTGTTATGTCGGCATGGTCATTGTTATGTCGGCATGGTCATTGTTATGTCGGCATGGTCATTGTTATGTCGGCATGGTCATTGTTCGCTCCAGATATCTGACCATCCGATTTCACAATTATATCAACTACGCATGATCTTAGAATTTAATTTCTGTTTCAGAGCTAATCTCACCCCTGCAAAAAGAGGTTACATGTTTAATGTTTCATTTTGAGATGGGTAACATGTGAGATGCTTCATATTGCTACATGTTTCACCCTGTTTTTCATGAAAACATGTCTCAAAGACGTAAGATTACAGCTATTTGAGGGTTGTGACATGTTTCACTCGCGTTGCCGTTTCGCTATAATGACCCGAATAGCTGTTTGAAACATCAAAGCCGAAACACGTACAACCAAGTCGCAAAGGCGACATGTCTCAAGGAACACAGTATAAAAGCCAGATAATGCTGTCTGGTGCATGAAAGCACTAGTTTCCAAAAATTTATTTCTGGTCTTTAGCGATCGTGAATATATCTGTCGGTATTGAGAATAAACAGACCGACCAATTTAATTGAATTATTTGCATCGTAATATAACTCTTCCAGGCCTAGGGTTAGGGTTAGTCTAAAAGCCCCCACAATATATCTTGGGGTGCGCTCTGCTAGAAAGTGCAAAAAAAAATCCAATCCTTGAACACTTCACAGTTACGTCATATTCTAAATATGAATTTTTAGTCGATTTTTCGGTCAGATTTTCCATTTTGTTTATTTGTGCTACGTAATGGGTTGATCTTCCATGTAAGGATCACGAAAATTGACGGTCTTTTTAGTGTCAGCGGTTTTGGCGACTTTGTAACACAAGGCTACAAAGCAGGGAGACGTTTGAAACGCCTTTCACACGTCTCTTAAAACTGACGGTGTTGTCGGCATTCAGAATCAGTCTTTGTAGTGTTAGCGGTTTTGGCGGCTTTCTAACCTGAGGGCTTCAAAGCAGGCGGAGGTTGCGGTCTTGTCGGTGTTCGGTGTTTGGATTGCATCATAGACCTGTGTTCATAGCACCGGTCTTGCCGGCCTTTCATGCATCTCTTCTAACAAGCTCTGACGGTGTTGTCGGCATTGTGCCTTAATACCTGGAGAAGGTTCCGGACTCGCGGTAGTCCAAGATTCAATCTTTGCTCTGTGCAAGGGCCGGCGTTGACGGTGTTTGTGTTTGTCATACACTTATTTCTAACTAGCACCGGTGTTGCGGTCTTTCGCCATTTGGAACGCCTTTCACACATCTCTTAAAACTGACGGTGTTGTCGGCATTCAGAATCAAGTCTTTGTAGTGTTAGCGGTTTTGGCGGCTTTGTAACCCGAGGGCTACAAAGCAGGGTGAGGTTCCGGTCTTGTCGGTGTTCGGTGTTTGGATTGCATCATACACCTGTGTTCATAGCACCGGTCTTGCCGGCCTTTGATGCATCTCTTCTAACAAGCTCTGACGGTGTTGTCGGCATTGTGCCTTAAAACCTGGAGAAGGTTCAGGACTCGCGGTAGTCCAAGATTCAATCTTTGCTCTGTACAAGGGCCGGCGTTGACGGTGTTTGTGTTTGTCATACATTTATTTCTAACTAGCACCGGTGTTGCGGTCTTTCGCCATTTGGAACGCCTTTCACACATCTCTTAAAACTGACAGTGTTGTCGGCATTCAGAATCAAGTCTTTGTAGTGTTAGCGGTTTTGGCGGCTTTCTAACCTGAGGGCTTCAAAGTGGGCGGAGGTTGCGGTCTTGTCGGTGTTCGGTGTTTGGATTGCATCATACACCTGTGTTCATAGCACCGGTCTTGCCGGCCTTTGATGCATCTCTTCTAACAAGCTCTGACGGTGTTGTCGGCATTGTGCCTTAATACCTGGAGAAGGTTCAGGACTCGCGGTAGTCCAAGATTCAATCTTTGCTCTGTACAAGGGCCGGCGTTGACGGTGTCTGTGTTTGTCATACATTTATTTCTAACTAGCACCGGTGTTGCGGTCTCTCGCCATTTGGAACGCCTTTCACACATCTCTTAAAACTGACGGTGTTGTCGGCATTCAGAATCAAGTCTTTGTAGTGTTAGCGGTTTTGGCGGCTTTGTAACCCGAGGGCTACAAAGCAGGGGGAGGTTCCGGTCTTGTCGGTGTTCGGTGTTTGGATTGCATCATACACCTGTGTTCATAGCACCAGTCTTGCCGGCCTTTGATGCATCTCTTCTAACAACTGACGGTGTTGTCGGCATTCAGAATCAAGTCTTTGTAGTGTTAGCGGTTTTGGCGGCTTTGTAACCCGAGGGCTACAAAGCAGGGGGAGATTCCGGTCTTGTCGGTGTTCGGTGTTTGGATTGCATCATACATCTGTGTTCATAGCACCGGTCTTGCCGGCCTTTGATGCATCTCTTCTAACAAGCTCCGACGGTGTTGTCGGCATTGTGCCTTAATACCTGGAGAAGGTTCCGGACTCGCGGTAGTCCAAGATTCAATCCTTGCTCTGTGCAAGGGCCAGCGTTGAAGGTGTTTGTGTTTGTCATACACTTATTTCTAACTAGCACCGGTGTTGCGGTCTTTCGCCATTTGGAACGCCTTTCACACATCTCTTAAAACTGACAGTGTTGTCGGCATTCAGAATCAAGTCTTTGTAGTGTTAGCGGTTTTGGCGGCTTTCTAACCTGAGGGCTTCAAAGTAGGCGGAGGTTGCGGTCTTGTCGGTGTTCGGTGTTTGGATTGCATCATACACCTGTGTTCATAGCACCGGTCTTGCCGACCTTTGATGCATCTCTTCTAACAAGCTCTGACGGTGTTGTCGGCATTGTGCCTTAATACCTGGAGAAGGTTCCGGACTCGCGGTAGTCCAAGATTCAATCCTTGCTCTGTGCAAGGGCCGGCGTTGAAGGTGTTTGTTTTTGTCATACACTTATTTCTAACTAGCACCGGTGTTGCGGTCTTTCGCCATTTGGAACGCCTTTCACACATCTCTTAAAACTGACGGTGTTGTCGGCATTCAGAATCAAGTCTTTGTAGTGTTAGCGGTTTTGGCGGCTTTCTAACCTGAGGGCTTCAAAGCAGGTGGAGGTTGCGGTCTTGTCGGTGTTCGGTGTTTGGATTTCATCATAGACCTGTGTTCATAGCACCGGTCTTGCCGGCCTTTCATGCATCTCTTCTAACAAGCTCTGACGGTGTTGTCGGCATTGTGCCTAAATACCTGGAGAAGGTTCCAGACTCGCGGTAGTCCAAGATTCAATCTTTGCTCTGTGCAAGGGCCGGCGTTGACGGTGTTTGTGTTTGTCATACACTTATTTCTAACTAGCATCGGTGTTGCGGTCTTTCGCCATTTGGAACGCCTTTCACACATCTCTTAAAACTGACGGTGTTGTCGGCATTCAGAATCAAGTCTTTGTAGTGTTAGCAGTTTTGGTGGCTTTGTAACCCGAGGGCTACAAAGCAGGGGGAGGTTCCGGTCTTGTCGGTGTTCGGTGTTTGGATGGCATCATACACCTGTGTTCATAGCACCGGTCTTGCCGGCCTTTGATGCATCTCTTCTAACAAGCTCTGACGGTGTTGTCGGCATTGTGCCCACATTGTTTACAATCTTCCACAACGAAATCCAGAAAGACATTCTCGACGTTCGAGATATCAAATTGAAGAACAAGAACTGGTGTTTCCATTTACACATAAGCATTTAGGTCATGTAGTAGAAATGCGTCGATGTTATTGGGTAAAATGGTCATGTGTTCTATATTCTTTTCATTCATCCCGCGAAAACCTGATCAGCTGATTGGTCAACCATAATATATTGCATGAGTACGCATGCGCCTGACCATGATAGTTACGAAACATACCTAACCGTAAGTTCTATCCTGATTCCTGCCTAACACCACTTTGACACTACCTCACATACATTCCTTCCTAACACCGCTTTGACATTCACTGCTCCCCAATACCGCTTTGACACTCGACTTCATGTACATTCCTGCATAACAGCGCTTTGACAGTTGACTTCACATACATTCCTCCCTAACACTGCTTGACACTCTACTTCACGTACATTCCTCCCAACCCCACTTTGACACTCGACTCCATGTACATTCCTCCCTAACACCGCTTCGACTTCACATACATTACTCCTTAACACCGCTTTAACATTCAACTAAACATACATGACATACACTCGACTTTACGTACATTCCTCACTAAGAGCGCTTTGACAGTGGACTTCATGTACATTTCTCCCTAACTCCGCTTTCACACTCGACTTCATGTACATTCCACCCTAACATCGCTTTGACATTCGACTCTACGTACATTTTTCCCTAACACCGCTTTGACACTGCACTTCAGATATATTCTCTCCTAACAGTGCTTTGAAACTCGACTTCAAGCACACTCATGCCGAACACCCACTTTCAACATTACCCTAGTTACACTTTGATGGAGACATTATCTGACTTGTATAGCTGGAATGACCCTAAACCTGATAGTTATGAAGCATACCTAACCGTAAGTCCTAATCCCACTTTGACACTCAACCTGACATACATTCCTCCCAAACACCGCTTCGACACTCGACTTCACATACAATCCTCCCTAACACCGCTTTGACACTCGACTTCACATAAATTTCTCCCTAACACTGGTTGATACTCGACTTCACGTACATTCCTCCCTAACACTGCTTTGACACTCGACTCCATGTACATTCCTCCCTAACCTGATAGTCCTAATCCCGCTTTGACACTCGACTTCACATACATTCCTCCCTAACACCGCTTTGACAGTCGATTTCAAATACATTCCTCCCCAACACTGCTTTGACATTCGACTTCACATACATTCCTCCCCAACACCGCTTTGACACTCGACTTCACCTACATTCCTCCATAACACCGCTTTGACAGTCGACTTCACATACATTCCTCCATAACACCGCTTTGACATTCGACTTCACATACATTCCTCCCTAACACCGCTTTGACACTCCACTTCACATACATTCCTCCCTAACATCGCTTTGACACTCGACTTCACATACATTCTTCCCTAATACTGATTGACATTTGACTTCACGTACATTCCTCCCTAACACCGCTTTGACACTTTGAGTCCATGTATATTCCTCCATAACCTGATAGTCCTAATCCTGCTTTGACACCTTACCTCACATACATTCCTCGCTAACACCACTTTGACAGTCGACTTCACATACATTCCTCCATAACACCGCTTTGACAGTCGACTTCACATACATTCCTCCCTAACACCGCTTGGACATTCGACTTCAAATACATTGCTCGCTAACACCACTTTGACACTCGACTTCACATACATTCCTCCCGGGATTCAATCCAAACACCGAACACCGACAAGACCGCAACCTCTGCCTGCTTTGTAGCCCTCGGGTCACAAGCCGCCAAAACCGCTAACAAAGACTTGATTCTGAATGCCGACAACACCGTCAGTTTTAAGACATGTGTGAAAGGCGTTCCAAATGGCGAAACCGCTGCTAGTTAGTAATAAGTGTATGACAAACACAAACACCGTCAACGCCGGCCCTTGCACAGAGCAAAGATTGAATCAGTGACTACCGCAAGTCCGGAACCTTCTCCAGGTATTAAGGCACAATGCCGACAACACCGTCAGCGCTTGTTAGAAGAGATGCATGAAAAGCCGGCAAGACCGGTGCTATGAACACAGGTATATGATTCAATCCAAACACTGAACACCGACAAGACCGCAACCTCTGCCTGCTTTGTAGCCCTCGGGTTACAAGCCGCCAAAACCGCTAACACTACAAAGACTTGATTCTGAATGCCGACAACACCGTCAGTTGTAAGACATGTGTGAAAGGCGTTCCAAATGGCGAAAGACCGCAACACCGCTGCTAGTTAGAAGTAAGTGTATGAGAAAACGCCTGCTTTGTAGCCCTCGTGTTACAAAGCCACCAAAACCGCTGACACTAAAAAGACCGTCACTTTTCGTGATCCTTACATGGAAGATCAACCTACGTTCTCCGAAGTAAACCACAGGGTATATTAGGGAAGAATTATCTGATGTGAAATAAAATAGTTCATGCACTCTTTCATCCACAAAAAAAAAATCGCGAAGAAAAAGATAAAACACCACTTTTCTGGTACCCCATGACCGCCACTTTAAATTTACCAATGATCCTTTTCTGAGAGGGGTATGCAAATAGGGACAAACTGACTAAAATATATTACGCTGTAAAATCAAGCAGTGTCAGCTCCTAATAATTTGTTGTTTCGGAGATATAACGTAGAAAGTTTGGTGGGGGTGAGGGCATGATTCTCCTTCATGTTCGGGAGGGTTAAGAGTAATCTCGTTAAACATTCATACCAACAAAATACACAGCAGCGTTGCTATAAAAAAGAGTGACATTGATGGGGCATCAATGAGAGTTCGCGTTGGGAGAAACAACAACTGTGTTCTCTATGTGACCAAAGCTATACATCCAGTATTTTAAATGTGTGTAGCGCGTCAGAAAAGTTTCTGGACGTATTCAATACGATTGCCCTATATATGATTACAACATTGCGCGGGATTCGGCCATTGTGTGACACAAATGACACCAAACCAGGCATCTTCACATTTCAAGTTAAATACTACACTAATGTTCCGTCATTTACCTTCACCTAATGAATAGAGTAAATTGTTCAAACTGGGAAACGCACGTGATATCATATAGCCAATCAACATAGAAACTTGCCAACACAGTGCAGCGAGGATTTTCTTTGATGCCAGTCTGTGTTATTTCCAAATATGGCAAGTGGTGGTTGTATTGATGTTAACTTCTTTAGAATAGCCAATCAAATTTGAATTTTAAAGAGGTAATTGCACTCCTTCTAATATGGATCACGGAATGTTTATAGAGCTATGACATCAACAAACTCGTATTCTGATCAGATATTGTGTAATGTTCAGCCAAGGCAACTCGTGTAGTGTTCGACTTGGATATGCGAAGATGAAACCAGGAGGAGAGAGGGGATATTATTTTCATCTTTATGAAAATATTGAATATTGTTGGTGTGTGAAACAATGTTCCTCCTTCCTCACTGACTGTGACCACTGTTGCAACAACTCGGAGACGAGTCCAGGCTCCGTTATTTAATAATCATCTGTGATCCGTATTCCATTCCACGAAACTGAATGGAATTTCAACGACTCTTTGGGCAGGATATTTACCGCGAGCAGATAAATCATTTTCAAGTTACAGACATTCATGTATCTAAATTAGCGACTTATGGTCTATATATGTATGTAATATAGCACCCCCTGTTGAGAACTTCTTCCTGTGTGCCGGATTAGGTTGTGCCATATCAACACACCGATGTGGAAACTTAAGTAAATTATTATTTTGGTTAATATCTGAATGTAAATGTACCATTTGGTGTTCACCAAAACTTCAGCACATTATTGTCATGGACAATTTGCACGCTATGATAAATTGATTCACATCAAGAATTATGATGTACCGAACTTGTATCTGTCTGGAATTATCATATTCATTGTTAACCTGCGGATAAAGTTGGTCTGTTATATATGTTCCTGCCTGTAGCCTATGGTTATTGTTGGTTCATACCTGAGTTTGAATTCCATCGAAGATAAGAGAATAAAAACTGATGCAAGTTGAATTTAATAAATGTTTCGTGTATTTTTGTTTCTTTCACAGGCGATCTGGCGATCTGATGAAACATGTAATGGGAGATAGACTATTTTGAAACACTTCCAAGTTTGAGACATGTTCGGACCCGTTTCGCTTGCGACATGTCTCAAAAGTTGGGACAAAGTCATGTTTGGGCTTAGACGTTTCATTTTGAAACATGTAGTCGACCTAATATTGTTGTCTCAATACATGTTACATGTTTCAGATTGAGACAACACATGTTTCATTGTGCAGGATGTCACATGTTTCAAACGGACACGTGTTTAACGACGACATGTCTGATTAACACACATGAGGATGACATGATGTCTATCATTAACACACATGAGGATGACACGTGTTTCAAATTGAAACATGAAGCCGTTTCAAAATGAAATATGTACGTACAAACATGTCCCAAAAGTTGGGACAAATTCATGTTTCATTTTGAGACGTTAAACATGTCGCCAATTCTTACAGTGTACATAACAGTAAACCAGCTATAGTGTTCTAAGTCACGTACGGTTAAGCACATTCGAATTAACAATTTAACAATTACATATATTTTAATATTAAATATTTATTATTAATAATATTAGCAGACCTGAACAATATCAGTAATCCAATCAGATTATGTGATTGCCACTTCCTGTTTGTTAATTTTGGCCCAGTTAACCAATCAGCTAACAGAACTAGCACTTCGGTTTATCTTCTAATCCTATTCTGCTATCCTCCCATTGCTGTTTGGACAGCGTTTGATGGACATTTCTCTGAACCGACGAATTTTGTGTGAACTGAGGATGTCCCACGTCAACTTTGATCACTGATAGGAATAAAGTATCCTTCGAGATATAACACCAAGGCATACATATCTGAATCTGTTTTAGTGACCATCCAGCGAGCCCAACATAAACAAGCTAACACATTGTTGCAGTTTCAGCAATAGTGACAAAGCATGCTCCTCTCAATTGATCAGAATACAGTTTGATAAAAAAGCATGTAGTTGTAGATTAGTATTAGTAATACTATATTACAAGCCACAGAGTTTTATCGGAGATATGAACAAAAAGAACGGGAAAATGACAAGCTGTGTAGCATTTCCGTTACATTAAGTCTGCGAGTCATATTCGCCCTTTCTGCCCCACACCCTGTTATCCCGAGGGGAAATTTAATGTCAAGAGCTATTAATTTCTGTTTCCCTTTCTCGCCTTGAGAGAGGATCTTAAATCTTTGTGCAAACATTAATTGTCGTGTATGTTTACTAACTATTGCATGAGAATAGGCTTAACGCTAACAGGCGCTTATCGAAGGCCATCCATCGCCAAATGAGGCAGAACTAATGAACAAGGGTTAAGGCGCAACTGCATCAATATTCCTTCAAGTGCCGACAGCTGAACAAAGACGTCTACTTGTGACTAGTCTGTTTTAAACTCACATTATTCACCCTCGGCTTTCGTACAAAACTCCAAATGTCAGTTTTCGGACGAGAATTAAACACAGTTTTAATCCCACGTTACCCACCACATGTCAATATTTTAGTTTTGAAATAAGAACTTCGCCAAACAATGGATCTCCCCAACGAACATTTGTGGAGGGGATCTTAAGCTGAGCCATGGGTTTTCCAAGATTCCACTCAAAGACAACGCCTCATTCCTCGGCTGCAGTTAAGGGTTGCTCCCCCGAGATCGTACATCAGTTGGTAATGTTTACACGGTGTCGAGTATCCTTTTGTTATTGCTCATTTCAAATTCAGCTTCAGTTTATAGTTTCTAAATAATATGATGAAAATCTGCATGATGATGCATCGGGGGTAATTGTGAATAATTTGTTTGGGCCTGTCCTTATGAATTAGACTACACGTAAACACACATGTGTTATATTCTAGTCACTGTCCAGTGGCGTCGGAAGATAGTTCTGACTGGGGGGGCACTATCCCAGCACTTTAGGCGAGGGTCCCTGGAAGCTCCGGGGTTCTAGACGGCCGTAGGAGCGTTTTGAGCGATTTCCGAGAAATAAAACGCATATATTTTCTCAGATATTTCAACTGTTTTAATACTAGTTTGGTAAAAAAAAAATTAATAAAAAACTGCTAACACTCACACACGAATATTATTCCGTCTTCATTTCCGTCAAATAAACGGCTCGTCCAAATTTCCAGGAAGCTCCGGGGTTCTAGACGGCCGTAGGGGCGTTTTGAGCGATTTCCGACAAATAAAACGCATATATTTTCTCAGATATTTCAACTGTTTCAATACTAGTTTGGTAAAAAAAAATAATAAAAAACTGCTAACACACACACAGGAATATTAATCCGTCTTCATTTCCGTCAAATAAACAACTCGTCCAAATTTCCAGCAGTGCAAATTCGATCTGAATCAGTCAAACTTTCCAAAAAAATTGACCCGTCGTTCATTTACAGATGCAAATAACTTCCCGACCCCTTTCAAGTCCAACTGCTCCGTCATGTCCCTGTGGATGTGCAGTATAGCACTACGTTGTTTAGGCGCTGTTGGGTCATGCTCGAGCGTAATAATAAAAACAGAAGTACCAATTATGAATTGCATGAATATCTGATTTAAATTTATTATCATCAAACTGTACAAAATCTGGGGGGGCACAAACATACTTGTGCCCCCCCCCCCCTGGTTTCCATCTGGGGGGGCACGTGCCCCCCCCCCGGCCCCCCCGCTTCCGACGCCCCTGCTGTCACAAAATCCTTGAGGATAGGATAATTACAGTCAAACATTTTATACTCTACGAATTGAATTAGTGGCATGATGTAGTCCCTTGCAAACTCTATGGACATACAAACTATCAAATCTGTTTTATCGATGTTATAAATATTGCGTTTTTGTTTAACTTATCTGTTACTATTCGCGACTCTTTTGTGCATGTTCCAAATATTACAAAATTAAAAAAGATTCCAAAAAGAACATGTCTAATAAATTATAACTTTGTGCTGATGTGTGACAATTTTATATCACAAATAGAAACTGAAGTATCCTTGTTTCACAATTATTTAATCACATAGCCATTGTGATAGAAGGTTACAGGTATATGCCCACTGGAGTTTACCCTAATAGTTTTGCATTAAATCTGAACTGTAGGGACACAGGTTTGCAACATAGTCAAAGTTTTCTTACAATTGTCCCAGAGCGTCACAGTGATGAATGAAGTGGTACGGTGTTATATTACAGTTTTGAGTATAAAAGTGTTACAGTTTTGCCATAGCTATTGTTTGCTTACAATTGTTCTTGAGTGTAACAGCCTGTTTTGTATTGCGGTTTTTAACTGAATTGTAACGGTTTTGTTACATAGCTATTGTTTTGTTGCCAAGTTGTCCCAGATTGCTACAGTTTCTACCGTTTGTATCGTAGTGTTACGGTTCTACAAAATAGATATTATTTGTTACATTTGTTCTTGAGTGTTACAGTTTTGTACTGGAGTGTTTCGGTTTTGTAGTCGAATTGAATTGTTACAGTTTTTCCACCTTGTTTTCGTAAAATTTTCCTGGGTGTAACAGATAGTTTTGCACTGGAGTGTTCGGTTCATATTTTCAATTTAACTGGAGTACAATTAACTAACTTACTAATATCGTGATTGCTCCTACTGTGTATGAGTTTTATTTCAAACATTTGTTTTTCAGCGCCAGAATGCATTTCATAATTTGAGATTCTTCTTGAGAGTGACGTAAATCTTTCTTCTTGTGTTATCTGCAAACTTTGTAATACCCCGTCAGGCTATATGCTCGTATAACTCTATATCTTATTATAATTTAAGTACTGTCTTCATTTGCTTGTTTATCCGTTCGGTTTTCGTCATTGATGGTCATCAGATTTCTGATCCGAAAGTAATTGTCGATAATTTCATATGTATTTCACGAATATTGCACAAGAGTTAGACATTGAGCTATACCACCCTCTCCAAATTCTTCCGAGGATTTTCTTGATACGAGTGTCGACAATAATTTTCAAATTCAACCTAGCACCCAAAACGAAGTTACAAAAATTATTCTGACCTTCAAAGATATCGCCCCTGGTGCTGACGGAATACGCATGTCTCTAGTAAAATTGATCTCAAATTATATAGCTGCTCCTCTTCCAAATATCATAAACCTATAGTTTCGCTTTGGTAATGTTCTTAATTCTTTGAAAATTGCTAAAATCACACTCATTACAAGTCGGGTGAATTCAGAAAGGTGTTTAATTGGAAATTATCGTCCAGTTTCTGTTTTACCATGCTTCAGTAAGATATTTGAAAATCTAGTTGTATCTAGAATGATTGCTTATCTCGATGATAATCAGATATTGATCAACGAGCAATTTGGATTTCGATCAAATCACTTCACCAGCCTAGCTGTTTGATCATTGCATGAAAAGCTAATTGGACCAAAAGGAGCTAAACATTATAGTATTTCAACATTTTTAGACTTGTCGAAAGCGTTCGATACAGTGAATCACGCCATTTTGTAACGAAAGTTAGATCACTATGGGTTTCGAGGTAAAATTAATGACTGGTTCCGTAGCTATTTATCTTATCGGTCGCAGATTACCTGTTATAATGATAAATTGTCTACTTCCCTTAACGTGAATTGTGGCGTACCCCAGGGATCTACACTGTAAAAATTGGTGACCTGTTTAACGTCTCAAAATGAAACATGATTTTGTCCCAACTTTTGGGACATGTGAGTACGTATATGTGTCATATTAAAACGGCTTCATGTTTCAAATTGAAACACGTGAGTAGTATAGAGCAAGTCTTTGGAGGGAATAGCGCCTCACTGCGCATGCGCAGAACCTAAAATTGGGGCGGTTTTGAGGGGTATTGGGGCGTTGTGCGCAGGTGAATGGGGCGTGGTCTATGAGTGCACTTGACCTCATTTGCATATTTTCAAAATGGCGGCTTGTTTTTGTATGTTAGGGGTGGTCGGTTTCAAAATGGTGGACAATTGCACTTGTCTCACCTCCTCATTTGCATATTTTCAAAATGGCGGCTTGTAGTTGTGTGTTAGGGGTGGTCGGTTTCAAAATGGTGGCCAATTGCACTTGTTTCACCCCAGCCCTCATTTGCATAAAAAAAAAAAAGTTCCGGCAAAAAAAAAAAAAAAAAAAATATATATATATTCATGCGCGGTGATGCGGTTTGGCCGTGGTTTTGGCGGTGATTCGGTCTCGGGAAAAAGCTTCCGCGGAGAAAAAGTAGTCCCTAGATAAAATGGTCCGATGGGGTCGAGTGAGGTATCAAAGTGAAGCTTATGTGAAGGGGCATCTAATGGGCTGGGTGTGGGGTTGACATATCGGCCTTCTGCGCATGCGCGGCGGCCGAAGGGTATGAAAATAGCCTTTTTGGAGCTATGGGAGCCCCTAGTTGACCGATGGGGTCGAGTGAGGTATCAAAGTGAAGCATATGTGAAGGGGCATCTGATGGGCTGGGCGCGGGGTTGAACTATCGGCATTCTGCGCATGCGCGGAGGCCCAAGGGTATGGAAATAGACGTTTTGGAGCTAGGGAAGCCCCTAATGGACCAATGGGGTCGAGTGAGGTATCGATGTGAAGCATTCGTGAAGGGGCATCTGATGGGCTGGGTGTGGGGTTGAAATATCGGCATTCTGCGCATGCGCGGTGGCCCAAGGGTATGGAAATAGCGGTTTTGGAGCTAGGGGAGTCCCTAATGGGCCAATGGAGTCGTAGGAGGTATCAAAGCGAAGCATTCGTGAAGGGGCATCTGATGGACTGGGCGTGGGGTTGAAATATCGGCATTCTGCGCATGCGCGGTGACCCAAGGGTATGGAAATAGACGTTTTGGAGCTAGGGCAGCCCCTAATGGTCCAATGGGGTCGAGTGAGGTATCAAAGTGAAGCATTCGTGAAGGGGCATCTGATGGACTGGGTGTGGGGTTGACATATCGGCCTTCTGCGCATGCGCGGTGGCCCAAGGGCATGAAAATAGCCTTTTTGGAGCTAGGGGAGCCCTAATGGTCCAATGGGATCGAGTGAGGTATCAAAGTGAAGCATTCAAGAAGGGGCATCTGATGGACTGGGTGTGGGGTTGAATTAGGGTCATTCTGCGCATGCGCGGTGGCCCAAGGGTATGAAAATAGACGTTTTGGCATCTAGGGAGCCCCTAATGGTCGAATGGGGTCGAGTGAGGTATCAACGTGAAGCCTAGGTGAAGGGGTATTTGATGGCTGGGTGGGTGCATGTAAAATTTTTCCTGAAAAAAAATACGGAACACGGACTTTATCGAAAAACCTGGGAAAATGCCTATATGGGGTATGAGGGGTATATAGGTCGCCGGGCTTAACGGGGCTTGTCTATCAACAGAGTTATCTTTCCCTAGTTTCAGGGTGGGTGTATGTAAAAATTTTCCTGAAAAAATACGGAATACGGACTTTATCCTAAATTACGGGAAAATGCCTATATGGGGTATGGGAGGTATAGGACCATCCTGGGAAACGTACTTCTATACATTTGCGGTAGGGTTGTGGGGTCTCGTTTTTACTCGTCTCGTCATTTAGAACATGATAGGAAGTGTCCCCGTGCGAATCGGTGAAATTTTTGAAAAAAGTCACCGAACCCATATAGTCCCATACTGAGGGTATAGGATCAATGTTTGTCCCCCTGGGAAACGTACTTCTATACATTTGCGGTAGGGTTGTGGGGTCTCGTTTTCCTCGTCTCGTCATTTAGAACATGATAGGAAGTGTCCCCGTGCGAATCGGTGAAATTTTTGAAAAAAGTCACCGAGCCCCATATAGACCCATACTGGGGTATAGGTTCAATGTTTATCCTACTGGGAAACCCACTTTTATACATTTGCGGTAGGGTTGTGGGGTCTCGTTTTACTCGTCTCGTCATTTAGAACACGATAGGAAGTGTTGCGGAGCAAATCGGTGAAATTTTTGAAAAAGTCACCGAGGCCTGGGTAGGCCCATAGGCCTATACTGCATGGCTATGTGTGTATAGGCCCATACGGGGTGGACATGTTGGAGTCTAGGTGGGCCACTCATGGTCCAATGGGGTCGAGTGAGGTCTTATTTTGAAGCTCTCGTGGAGGAGCACTTGACTACACTAATGGTTCGTCCGTGTTCAATAGTCTGCGCATGCGCAGTCTGGCCGTAGTATAGAAAACAGGCATTTGGGTGCTATGTAGGGGGGTGTTTGGGTTAGAGATGAGCTAATCACGGTTCGAATGGGTCGTGTGAGGTGTCAAAGTGAAGCTTGTGTGGGGTAGAGTCAGAATGGTGTGTTTTTGAATGCATGTCGCGTTAATCTGCGCATGCGCAGTTGGTTGTAGTAAGTAAAGTGGCCATTTTGGAGCAGCGAAGGAAGTTATTTGGGGTCGAGATGGGCTAATCACGGTTCGAATACGTCCTGAAAGGTGTCATCTTGTAGTTCTCGGGGTGTACATACCGATTTGAGGGATGTTCGCGTCATCTGTGACGTCATCGGTGACGTCATCGGTACGAGTAGTAGCGAAAGTGGCCATTTTCGGGTAGTACATGAAGGTATTTGGGGTCTAGATGGGCTATTCACGGTTCGAATGCGTCCTGGAAGGTGTCATCTTGTAGTTCTCGGGGTGTACATTCCGATTTGAGGGATGTCCGCGTCATCTGTGACGTCATCGGTGACGTCATCGGTACGAGTAGTAGCGATAGTGGACATTTTCGGGCAGTACATGAAGGTATTTGGGATCGAGATGGGTTATTCACGGTTCGAATGCGTCCTCGAAGGTGTCATCTTGTAGTTCTCGGGGTGTACATTCCGATTTGCGGGATGTTCGCGTCATCTGTGACGTCATCGGTGACGTCATCGGTACGAGTAGTAGCGAAAGTGGACATTTTCTGGTAGTACATGAAGGTATTTGGGGTCGAGATGGGCTATTCACGGTTCGAATGCGTCCTGGAAGGTGTCATCTTGTAGTTCTCGGGGTGTACATTCCGATTTGAGGGGTGTCCGCGTCATCTGTGACGTCGCTGATGACGTCATCGGTACGAGTAGTAGCGAAAGTGGACATTTTGT
>JAVTVY010045178.1:0-20028 GCA_036873755.1 Hanleya hanleyi | reverse complement strand
TTATATTTCCCTCTGCTCTCTCATTGTTATTTATTATTTAATTATTTATTTTAATATCTAGAGCTGCAAAAGATTTTAAATTAAAGAAGAAATGTACCGTGAAAGTTAAATAAAACATTGAGTTGATGGGCCGCGAAATCCGTATGAGAAGCGGCCCTTAAACTACAATTTCAATCAAAAGATGTTATATTTAAGGGGAAATAACTTTGTTGAGATGATTGACACCAGGGGGCGCTGTTGACCTACTTGTCACGTGACCGGAATTGACCTTTGACCCCTGCTCACCGATGGCCTCTGTGACGTAAAGTTGAAATTGAGTCACATTGACCTTTGACCTCTGAGTGCACTCTATCCCATGATGCATCACTTTCGGTTCCGGTCACGTGACCGGAAGTGACCTTCGACCCCTGCGCACCATTATTAATATCCGGTAACAGCAAATTCCCCGTGATTGACCTTTGATTTGTGAGTGCAACATCCGGATTCTCTGTGACGTCACTTCCGGTTCCGGTCACGTGACTGGAAGTGACATTTGACCCCTGCGCACCATTAATAATATTCGGTATTGTGCATTCGAAGGGGTCAAAAGTCACTTCCGGTCACATGACCGGAACCGGAAGTGACGTCACAGAGGTCCCGGATGTTGCACTCAGAAGTCAAAGGTCAGTGAGGGGGAATTTGATGTTATATTACTACTGGCGTGACTCTAGCCCCTTCTCATAAAAACTCATAAATCTCCTCCTCGTCCTCATCCTCCGGCGTGAGGGCCCGAATCTTCCACTACTCATGTCACCATTATTAAAGAAATTATTAAATAAACTTTGTACAAAAAGTCCAATGATAAGTATTTTAACCTAGGAATTTGGCATGTGCGCATAATTTTACGCACGTTTGTGCGCTCATTATGCGCGTCCAATATTTGCTACAATTGAGCGCCATGAGTTCAAAATTTGAACACAGTAGATTCAAACGCTAACACATGTTCGTATATATTTGAAGATGAGGTGTTCATTATGTGAACACATGATATTCATATTTGAACACACTGTGTTCATATTTCAAACATATCTTTGTATAAGGCATATTTCTAAATGACGTAGCCCATAGTGGTAGTTAGACTTGTTTTATTGCAATTTTATAAACTCTCAGTCTTTTGGGGCTACATTAGCTACAGCTGGCTAAGCTCGTTTTCCTCCTCCCTCTCCTCCCGACTTTCGATATAATATAGTTATTCGACTATTTCATCAGGATTAAATTTTATGGGGTCAGGTGCAGAAAAACAAAAAAACAAAAATAACTAAATATGTTTGCATTCCTAATCATGCTAATAATACAATTAACTTTGTTATTATAATATCACCACAATGACATTGAGACATCATATGAATTGCTGAAAAGTCTCATAGTTTTATTTCTAATAAATATCGAGTTTTGCTTTCAGTTTTCTCTTGTGTTTTTCTTCTTTCTCATTTTTCAGTCCCTCTACCAGATTTTTATAGGCCATTCTTCTTTTACGAGTCAAATACACTCTCGTGATATGGAGCCGAACATTGCCGAATATGCTCATTAATTATGTTCGGAAAATAATGTATTTATGGTGATTTAGATAGGTGGTCAGCAGGTTCCTTGAATATTTGGATTGTTTTTTTCCTCTAAATGTTGCTTTATATTTAACGGACTATTGCTTAATGACAGACGATATTAGGGACCTATAGATGAGCTGTGCGTAATTAATCTGGTTATTTGAAACGAATAAATATTTATATAAAGCCCACCTTCTATACCCTCATGTTAATCAAGAAGTCGTCAAAATGCCCGATGCGCTTGCGCCAATCTCGTTTCCATTTTCTACGGGGTTTCTGTGTGTCAACGCAAGGGCACCGCACCCTACGGAAGGAAAAAAACTCTTATCTGATGTATGCATCGATGTTGGAAGTGTAAAATCAAGGCTTGATGTTGGTGTAACAGGATTTTATATACTTTTATTATTTAATAGGGTGAGTATGGATACTACCTCAACCGCCTTTTGTGTATTTTAAAGGCCGTGCACTAGTCAAAAACGCGTATGCAAGCCTCTGATTTTGCAGGTGCCCGCCCGGCGAAGGCTGTATGCAAATGTTGTAAGTTTCCACCATTGTGAAGCACAGACAACTCCGAGACATCTTGTTGTTTCGTCGTCTGTCGGCTTCCGTTTGACAGTTCTGTCGGTATAGGCTGCCTGGGATCGGAAAGTGGTCATCTATTTCTCTTTGTGTACTACATTATCTGCCCGTTTTCGACATTGAGAGAATATTTGGGAAAACAAATTACTGATTCTAACCGGCGGATAGCCTGATTATCTGTGCAGTAAGTGCGTTCGATTACTAGACGGTAGACCTGTCGTGGGTTGTTTGGGTTGGAGTTTTGATATGAATGGCACCGAATTATGATATTCAAAGACCTTGTACTGAACCTAGAACTAATTTGACAGAGTTCTAAAATGTTGGAATTCTGCAGAATCGTTTTCTTTTCAGCATGGAAGCGGAACATAAGATTGTGTTCGTTTTTCATTTGTGGACTCCATTTTACCAAGATGGCGGAAAATACCGGTTTACTGGTTGCAATATCATTTATTATGCAGAAAATATTTCTGGATTATTATGATCGAAAATACAAACAATATTTTGGTTTTGTGATATTTTTGGTAAATCCTGTAATAATTGAGTCATGATTTGATAATTACATGTACTAACGTTCAATGCGTTAGCATTGTTCTCAGACCTGGTTTTGACACATCAGGGTCCGATTTCATGAAACCTCAATTGAGGCAATTTTCCCACTTCAAGTGTACTTAAAAACCTCACTTGACTTGCGTTTTTGCTTTTTATGGAAAATCCTGAAATCGCACTGGAGTTTCCGGAGTTTCATGTGTGGTCAGACCTTCCTTGAAAACTGTACTTGAAATAAAAATGTACTTGAAATGACCAATATGAAGGGAGATGGTGTCAAAAAATAGAATTTTTTGTTTCATGTGCCCATGTATCAGAATGCACCTATGGTCAATGTAGGCACTGTCGTGATATGACTGAAACAAGGTTGAAAACGACGTTAAACCCTACCACTCACTCCTGGTCATTGTTCTTCATCTCATAGATCCAAAATAGCACAGACATATTTATTTGATACCTGAAATTCTACCGATCGGCGTCTGCACATCAAGTATTTTGAGTACACATTTGATTCTGCGGGAGTACTATTTATTACCAAACTGCACAAAAAAGTCCCAAAAAGGTAACTTTAAACATCACATGACCAAGTGGGGGCAAAAAAAAATCACCTTTCAAAAATGCAGGTTCAATGAGGTTTCATGAAATCGGTCCCTGTCTTCATACTTGTGTCGGAGGACAGAATAAATTAAACCTTCACAAAAGCCTATCGATCATCTTGGAAATAACGAACTGATCAAATTTGGGAACCTAACATGAGCCCTGCTGATGTAAATTGTGGTCACACTCATTACAGACGCGCAGGGATTAATCCAGACATTTTTTGGGAACAGCGGTCAACTACCGCGAAACTTGAAACTGCAAAACCGGAAAGAAACCTGCTGTACAAAATTGATGCATAGTGGGCTTAAAACAGGCTAAAATAGCTGCCCTCATAGATTTAGTCAAGAAGCATGATGCCAGTTGGATGATTTAGTGTTTCCACCTGCTGTCCACAGGAAATAATCAGTCACTTCTTCGATAAATAATGAAAATAAGACCGTTAGAGTGATTTTCAGTTGCTTTGGTTTAGATTTTAGCCGAAATTCAATTGTTTGACCGTATTTGGGCGCGTGTGTTTGGGCGCAGATACCGGTATAAACTTGTCTGGATTACTCTGTGCCCCGTATAGCGAGACAGTTAAACAAAGCGGACCAATTCTAAAAACATGCAGACCAATACCTATATATCGTAGTTGAGACTTTGTAGCATTTTCTCATGAAATCAGTTACTCGAGCATTATGCTGCATGTATTATATTAACAGTAGCCAGTAATCATATTGAATTAGCTGTACTTAATGACACCCCATACCCAGAAATCCTCCTCACAAATGCCTGAATCTACATTAGCCACTACATTACTCTGCCTCTTTATCACTTGATAAATCTCCTGGAAAATGAGGTCCATTATGATCATGCAAGAACCAAGGCACGATACCCTGCAAAAAAAAAAAATCTGTTGCGCTACACATGTGCCTATTCGACGGTCTGTGTTAATATTACAATGCAGACAAAATATCCACAGATCTGGAGACACATTTCCCTAGAAGATTGGTCGTCAGTCACCGTTCAAGCACTGGCGATGTTCAGTGGAATTGTCAATGGAATATCTTGAAACGGTACCATGTTAGTGATTTGAGGGGCATTCCACATAACCTTTATGGATATATTTTTTCAGTAATGAAGAAAATGGAGAAAGTAGTTTATGGATTATAAGACATCTCCAACAATGAGGAGTGATAGATACTCTGACTATAGTCTAGGAGTACATGTATACCATCTGAATGTAACATCAATTCTAGTTTTATTCCCAATATAGATGAAGAATACATATTTTATGGAAACTGTACTTCGGGGAACTATTTTGTCCTGATCAGGCCCAGTTAGATAAAAAAAATGCCACACTGGTATTCTTCAATGTGTACATGTATGAGGACTAAAGGTCATGGCAAAAAACATGTATCTTATAATATCGATCACCAGTGAGTGTTTTGCCATATAAAGCAATATTGGGTCGGGCCTTGTTAGAGTATTTCAGAGTATTGAGGACCGTTTCCACGGGACGAGACCTGCATAACTTATTATGGTATTTCCACAGCAGGGAGACCTGATGCTGTGCTGCATGCTGAAATTGGAGAAAAGGCTTTGAAACTATGAAAAGAGGATTTAGGCAAGCAATAGACACTCACTTCTCCCCTAAAAAATGGTAGCATCTGCTCACCTTTCAGACAAGGGTTGCATGGATATGTCAGATAATTGCCATGTTCCGTCTCTGTGGATTACAAAAGTAATACCCTCGCACTCCTACACTCATTTGACCTCGACTCTGTGAGTAAAGGGTCCTCAGTGTTTTATAGGGTCGATGGTGCTTCAAAGATTTCTTCTTTGAAGTAGCAGGAACACAACTGGGCTGGGTGGTGCTTAGTTGGTTCATCGTGATATAGCTGAAATATTGTTGAAAGCGACGTTAAATTATATTCACTCACTCACTGAGTAAAGGAAAATAAATGCTCGGTCATATGCAGCTGTCCTAGACACAAAGATAAGCTACTGCATGCTCGTGATGCATCATTTTATCCCCCATTGCAGCAGAATGAGAATGGCGAGTTGTGACGCTCACCAAAACCAGTTTAGATAATCTGCAGCAATCCATGTTGAGAGCGGAAAGAAAGATAGTATAATATAGTGAGTAAAAAAACGTATTGATTTTCTCATTTGTTTTTTCAGGATTAAGAAAAATGATATTCCGCTCTCGGGTGATCTGACAACGGATTGATTCCTAGGAAGGTCGGACAAGGCTGGGTGGAGCCCTGTGTTAGTGCCTAGCTAGAAGCAGCCCTTGTGCAGTGCGAACAGGGCTAGGACCTGTTCGGGTTTTGTTCCAAGTAAGTGTTTGTCCGACTACCTCCATGCATATGCACCCACATCAAAGGATCTAAAGTTAATATTGATAATCGCGAGAAGAAACTCGTGAACATTGTGAAACTGGGTCAATTGTTTGAAACCACCAAAATATTGAATCTTTTTTTCAAATGGTCTGTTTGCAAAATCTCCGAGAGCTGTTGATCACTCTTATAGGTTTTGTTTTGCGTGATTAATGCGCGTGTGATCCATCTCTCCAATATCATTCTTCATTGCATTTCCAGGAGAGTTGCCAAAAGCTCTCTTGAAGAATACTTTGAGCACTGTTTTTTCCGCATATGGATGTTGTTGTAATGTATGTAGCGTCATTCAAAAAGGAAAAAATCAGAATCATTAAGAATGTCGAGGACTGTCAGATGGCTAAGATTTATAAAGTCGGAATTAATTGGTTAAAAATCGTCACTTTTGAACTTGTGGTCCCTTTACTGAAGTTGACATGCAGAGCTCGTTGATTGGCTAATAGGGACGAAGGCATTTGTTACCTCTATGCTGATTGGACAAGAAGACCAACACTGAAAATGTTGTCGAAGTGGAATTGTTTGTCAACATTTTCTGTACAACCAACAATGTTCAAACAGGCATTTTTCATACAATTCGTAATAGTCATCCAATCACTGGATTCAATTCTTGAACACTCCAAGGTGGAGTGAAACAGGATCATTGATGGGCGGGAACTGAGCGACCTTATCAGAGGTCCGGTGTGATTGGACGAACAGGAGTTGTTGGCAATCGGTCCCTATGGTCGCTGTCGATGTGAAGCCAGGTCACAGAGGCGAAGATATAATGGTGGAAAAATATTAACGACGGAGATCAACAGGTTCTGGGAAAGTGTAAAATAAACCCAGATGCGTGGATTTGAAGAGTTGATCATCAATGTTAGATTATACTCACATTATGTGAAGTCTTCAGGAATGTGGAAGTGGATTTTATTATTTTTGTACATTTATCTTGGCGCACACTAAACACCTTTGGTGTTAAAAATTGCACATTTTCAATCGATTATTTCGTTTCCCCTCCCAATTGTATTTTATCCGTATTATAACACACACCAACAGTTTTTATAGTCGGGTTTCTTGAAATTTTGCCTTTTGGAAATTTGTCTCGGAGTATATGCGAAAATATTACAAAAATAACCCATCCGTGATGCATCAGAGTCCGTCTTCATGGGTTACACGAACACTTGTCAAAACATGTTTACATTGGGATCCCTACAACTCGCCAAAACGCGCTTCAGCCCACACAATTCGGAAAACTCGCGTCGGCAAAAATGTCGTATTATAATAATTCCTAAACACCATGTTAAATATTGCCGAGGTGAACTGATTATGCCATGGCATTTACCTTGGCAATTGCTGATTGCCGTTTTGAATTGTGAGTGCTGCGCTTGCACTAGGGAAAGAATAAGAGTTCTCGATTACGATACTGAAACAAAATGGCAGCAGCGGAGAGATTAGGCAATGAATGGCTTCAAAGATTGAAACCCACTAGGCCTAGTGAAAAAAGTATTTGGTTTCCCGATACCCGACCGACCCTAGCTATTTGGCACCAACTAGGAGATACTGAGATCAGCAGAAAATATGGAACTTTCAAGTAGCCGATCGGTAGCCGACAAACTAGGTCAAGTTCACATGTTAAACGAATGAGTAAAAGGAGGTTCTCGACTCTTCTCCTGTCAGCATGGCAGAAGAAAGGACCCTTCCGGAAGAAAAGCTGTCTACGAAGAACGTGCTAATGGAAACAAATGCTGACCTCAGAGTGTTCCCTATATTTTTCAGATTTTCCTGTATTTTTCTATATTTGCTCAAAATCTCCTATATCTCCTATGGTTTTGCAAAAAGCTATTTCAACTCGAATATCACGAGAAATGGCTCGAGTAGTACGTTTTTGTGAGATCATTATCTTCGATAGAATATAGTGTTCAGATGCGACATTTAATATTCCGTGTCAACAATCGAAAGTTGTTTTCGCACGTGTGAACTGTCGGCCTGTGTCATTTCACGACTGGTAAGTCCTGCTGGTCACCCGGGGGGTGCTGATACCGTATGGTGGTATTTCATTATTCCATTCGGCATGAAATTGTGTAAGAATTCTCCTATATTTCTGGGAAAAAATTCCTATATTTCTCCTATATTTTCATTAAAAATCTTTATTTTCTCCTATATTTTTACTGAGGGACACTCTGACCCCTGCAAATGTCCACTCAATTATTATGGTATTAAATTATTTAGTTTATTTAACAAACATCACCAACTGGATATATTTAATATTTTTATCAATAACAGAATAGTAGCTTGAAAGAGGCGGACACGGGAAAGACAGTCCTTGCGTTTGGAGGTGAGCGATCGCTCTCGCGCACCATCGCTCACCTAAATCATATCCAAGGTACACTGTTTTTCGCGCACCTAGATTCAGCAGATTAAATATAGAAATAAGTAGGCTGTGTCTGCTAACGGCCTTATTATTAAATGTACGGACAATTGGTGTTAATTTTGCGAACTCTTCCACACTGAAAATCACTGTGAGAATAAACTGAAATGCCTTTAATAAATTTTAATCAGCAAACGATCGCCGTCAATTCCAGCGCGGCCATAATTTCTTCGCTTGTTTGACAATCGGTAGTCTCTTGCACAGGCTATTCCTAGCATGGGATCGTGCAATATTTGCCACGTGCGCGGAGAGCTGACAACAATGGCGGTAACTGCAGCAAATCGTCCTTGAACAAATTGAAGCAGTTGACGAAGTTTTCTAAGAAAGGTAGATGATTTACACATCATTATCAGCACACAGAGCCTGTAGTCAGTAGGATGTCAATACTCTTGGGCAATATTGAACTGGGACTCGTCTGATCATTCGCCAACCATTCTTCTCGTTCACTTTATACTATCGGCCGATTATTTTCGAGAACCTCCACGAACACTGCTCTTCGCGCATGGTTGGTTCCGACGAGTATTATATGCAGAGTGAGCTTGCTCAATCTTCTGGTACGTACGGCCGTACTACCCACTGGTGACTGTTGAAATCTTCATCACTTTTGATATTGACTTGTTTAAATTGAAATAGAATAATTTATTTTCATTAATTTTTCGTTTGAAAATAAATTGAAAAATAAAATAATTTAATCAAAAATATAATATGGTACGTTAAACAATTAAAACAAAATCACTCCCCTCACGAAATTTGGGAGAGCGATTTTCAGCTCTCGTATTAGCTCTCCTCGGTTAATTTAGGTACACTTTTTTTAGCTCACCATCTTTTTACAAAAGACAAGGACTGGAAAGAGCAGGCTACTGTACGGTCGTTGATATTTAGATCTACGACCCGAGAACACTCAAACTGCATGGAAAACCCTAATAATTTACTATAGGAACAAATTGTGTTCAGGATTTGCTGTTACAATGCGAGTACGTATCCAAAAACAAATTGGACAAAAAAGTCTAGGCTACTGGGGCAAGTTGGATCGACGTTTTTTATGTACGTGTATGTTGTAAGATGAAGCAATATCCAAAAAATGAGAATTATTTTGAACGATGAGGTGCACGACAATATCACAAATATATTTTTTCAAATCAGAATGTTTGATTGCTCCAATGCTATTCGTGAAACAATAGTTGTGTACATCGGTTGCTGTCATATTCTTCACACTCGGTGTATATATTCCAAATTGTCTACTTTCCAAATATAGAATAAACATTGGGCAGTCCCTCGCTACTTTTTCATTTACATGTAATAGTGCACTGCAGGAAGACATTTAACCCTTTCGCCGAGTATCTCCCCTGACAAAAGTGACCTGCTGACGATCAATTCCCTGAGAACTGCTCCAGTTTTATAGCAAAATAAATAAAATAGCATACAAAATTTAGGTTTTACTTCAAGAGAATGCGCTTTCCCCGGCCTGATCGACTTGAAAACGTCAAAATTTAACGGAGAAATCGTCTTTTTTCGATCGCATTTGACAGTGTTTATCTGGAGTTGTACTCGGCCATTTGCAATGTTTGACCTCATTGGAAAGCGTGGGCTTTCCCCTTTCTGTACATGACATAACCTGGGATGGATGGCGAAAATAAAACGGGGGATACGATTGGATTGAAAATGATGTAATTTCATTTTCCCAGCCACTGTCTACGCGCCTCTTATCTGTTGGCGGATGGAGGTCACGTGGGCGAAATTACGCATACCGATTGGCTCGTCGTCCGCCAGCGGCAACCATCTTGGGCGAAATAGAAAGTTGGTTGTCAAACTTTGTGGATCAAGACTCGTAAAAATATGGAAATAAACTGTCGGTCGTCGTTGGCAGTTTTAATCGTCTGGGGAATATTCACCACGGGTTACCAGTCGTGTAACATCAAAAATACAGGAGTTAGGATGAGGTTTTTGATGATTTTTTTCATTTCTGCGGCTTGCTGCCGACGGGCCCGTCACACGGTATGTGGGGGAAAACGCATTTTTCGCTCCTTTTTTTTTCGTTCAACATCTAATTTTGCTTTATTTCTTTTGCGGAACAAACAAACAATTTCGAGGATCAAATTGATCAAGGTTTTGACTTTCCAGAAGTATAGAGGGTTTGATAGGTTTCCGTTAAGGGGAGACGCGCGTTGACATATCGGGGCTGAACAATAACAAAAATTGAAAATGAGATTTTGTATTTTTTGCGTCCATAATGTGCCCACTTTTCACATAAATAAATTTATTGACTGACAAAATCATTGAAAATAGTTTAATTAATACCTAATTACTCGTGTTGTTAAACTGTCTCTGTCATTATTCGCCTAAAACTGCTGAAAACGGCAAGTTTAGGTCGTTGACAACAGCCTTTTATCGTTGGTGTTGTTGTTGTTGCCGTACATCGTTGGAAAGCGGAAGTTCCAAGCTGTAACTTGAATTTGGGTTAGATCGGCATTCTCCGCCTCAATCCGGTGTATTCCCGAGAGAAAATACCGAAGAAGTCTTACGGAAACATCCATATATGGCAGAAGCTAATTATCATACGGCTCGGGGTCCCGGAAACATCCTTTTATGCCGAGTGACGTCAATTGGAGTGTCTAGACATGCGCGCTCGGTCACTTCCTTAGCAACGGCTCAGAGCGAAATGGCGGGTGTTTGATCGATTCAACTGTTTGAAGCGTGAAAGGAACAATAAATCATGCCTATGCGCAATTTTTGTATCGTTGGAACGCGCCAAGTTGTCAAGGAAATAGTAGAAACGACTCGTGGCTGTAGAAACCGAATAAAACTACAGTTTTTACGCGCCAGAGTGCACCCAACCATTTGGCTAGCAAATGTTTATGGCCCATTTTCTCTAAAATCAGTTTTTCGGCCGAAATCGTCCCCAAGGAAAAATCGTTTGCCGCTATTTATTTATGGATCTTCAAGAAAAATTCAGGGAATATTCCTACGATATGAACACACATTATTAACCCTTTCACCGATTAAACCCGGTGTACGGGGATAACGAGAGTGCCACCCGTACGACCATCCCCGGTTGACTGGGTTAGCTTTAAACCTGTTGGCCATCACGATGGGTACAGCACTTTTATTTTTTTGCATTCGTTTTAACGGAAACCTATCAAACACTGTATACTTCTGGAAAGTCAAAACCTTGATCAATTTGATTCTCGAAATTGTTTGTTTGTTCCACAAAAGAAATAAAGCAAAATTAGATGTTGAACGAAAAAAATCGGAGCGAAAAATGCGTTTTTTTCCACATACCGTGTGACGGGCCTCTCGGCAGCAAGCCGCAGAAATGAAAAAAAATCATCGAAAACCTCATCCTAACTCCTGTATTTTTGATGTTACACGACTGGTAAAGCGTGGTGAATATTCCCCAGACCATTAAAACTGCCAACGACAACCGGCAAAGTTTATTTCCATATTTTTACGAGTCTTGATCCACAAAGTTTGACAACCAACTTTCTATTTCGCCCAAGATGGTTGCCGTCTTCGGACGACGAGCCAATCGGTATGCGTAATTTCGCCCACGTGACCTCCATCCGCCAACAGATAAGAAGCGCGTAGACAGTGGCTGGAAAAATGGAATTACATCATTTTCAATCCAATCGTATCCTCCATTTTATTTTTGCCATCCGTCCCAGGTCATGTGATGTACAGAAAGGGGAAAGCCCACACTTTCCAATGAGAGGTCAAACATTGCAAATGGCCGAGTACAACTCGAGATAAACACTGTCAAATGCGATCGGAAAAAGACGATTTCTCCGTTGAATTTTGACGTTTTCAAGTCGAGAAAGCCGGGAAAAGCGCATTCTCTTGAAGTAAAACCTAATTTTGTATGCTATTTTATTTATTTTGCTATAAAACTGGAGCAAATAACACCGGAGTGTTCATTGTGGAGACGGGGTCCCTATGTTTTTCTACAAATCTCAGACGCAAACACGTTTTCTAGCATTCCAAAGACAACATATACAAATTTTAACAGTTCTCAGGGAATTGATCGTCAGCAGGTCACTTTTGTCAGGGGAAATAATCGGTGAAAGGGTTAAATGGTTTTCAGTGGGAAATTATGTTATGTGGCTGTTACCTGGGAACCTTTTGTGGCAATTTTTTGCAGTGAAAAGTATGATCAACTTTGTAGTTGTGTAAATCAATGATTATCGCCATAATACCATATAAAAATGTTCTAATAATGTGCATACACGCTCAGTAATGTAAAATATAAATGTTTTGTGCAATAAAAATCAAAACGCAGGTCAAACGATTTTTCCTCGTGACGTTTATTGAAAATGTCCAGGTGGCGCTGCTGGTGGGGTTCTAGTCACGTGACCACCCTGAAAATTTGCATACAATCATATTTTATCCATCCCTGCACCTGTACAAAATTTCATGGTCCTAGGTCTAGCAGAACCAGAGATCCAGCAGATGCGCCCGAGTCAACCCACGTCTCCCCTTAAAACGAATCCAAAAAAATATAAGTGCTTTACCCATCGTGAATGGCCAACAAGTTTAAAGCTATCCCGGTCTACCGGGTATGGTCGTATGGGTACGCACTCTCGTTATCCCTGTACACCGGGAATAATCGGTGAAAGAGTTAATAGTGAATTTCACCAGTTTTCAAGAAGAGTGATGTTGTACAATGCATCACTGATTGTGACATCGCTCTATGACATTTATGCAACCCTGATGTTCAGAACGCAGTGAGATGGTGACGAAGCACTGATGTGGTTCTTCACTGCGCAGCAACTTTAGCAAATTTTCAATTTGGATACTGCCGAGGCACCTTAACATGCATAATGGAAAGGCAACTTAGGCAAGTGACCACACTCTGAATTAAACTTGAATGTGTCCATGTCATTCCTAAAAAGATCTCAAAGATAGGGAGACTCATAATTACAAAATTACATATAGAATCCTGCAGCAGCTGCTCCTCCTCCAAATGCTCCCTGGTGCTATGCAACAGCAGAGATGATATAGGAGTAGAAGGTGGCAGCTTTGTGATATTGATTCATTTTGCTCATGGATATCCTGGTCTTTGGCTTCATGTACATGATCCTCACACCCAGTTATTCATTTGAACTGCTTGACAGCCCATGCTGAGATTTCACCGGTTTCTCCGGGACTACACCGCACTGATGTGCATTGCAGGACAGAGCAATTGCTTAGAATTTACATATGTTGGGCTTTCAGTTTATATTTTTCTCCCCGACGCCCGAAGGACTAAAGGGGGACTATAATTTTGGGATCTGTGAGTCTCTCCGTCCCTGCATTTCCAGACAATAACTTCTGAAAAACCGAATGGATTCTTCTCAAATTTGGGGTGTGGGTATCACTTCAAGCTCTGGCTTGAATTGTTTTTCATGCCTATCCTCTTGGTGGTGCCATCTGAGGGCCAAGTTAAAATTTCGTTTCTGGACAGCTACTTTTGGAAACTGAATGGATTCTTTTCAAATTTGCTATTTGGGTAGGCTATATGTACCTCACCTCAAGAGTCACCAGACACAGGTGTACAACAGGCGGAGTATGACAGTCTAGACAAGAGGTTTTTCATTAATACAAAGGCCTGAACCATAGAAACTTACATGAAAGACTGATCGCTGTTGCCTTCGACGAGTAGCGACGTATTTGATGGAAATAGATGTGAGCTATAAAGTCTGACTCGAGTAACTGGAGTGCAGTGAATGCGGATGTGATACAGTTTATATCAACAACATGTCCGGGCATTCAGACATTTATTTCGCTAACACACCTGTAACCTTGCATGTAGGAGGCAGTTTCCACCTGTATGTTGGTTCTTTTCTGTATTTAGCTTTGATTGAAGTCACTGCGAACAGATTTTAGAGTATTTTGGACAGATTAGACATGTTTTCGGAACGACTACCAGTTCTCTCGTCTCCTGTGCTGTGTGAAATTCTCCTAGAACTGTACAGAGTTTGAAGGATAGTTCTGCGAAGGGTGCTGCATCTGTATTCTATTGGCCTGCTTTACACTTGTTTAGATGTTCCTGACCTGTGTATCAAAGTATGTATGACTGGCGGCGCAGGGTTAAAAATAAGCCCATCAAACGATAGAAGACTGAGGTAAACAGACTGGAAAAGGAGGATAGTGTTACACAACATTGAGAGTACTGACAGACTGTCAGTGTCTGTCTTCATCATTCATTACATTTGCTAAACTGAATTATGGTATGCTGGGCCCTGTGTGCCGAGTTCAGCAGCATCGCTTTGACATAGCCCTGGTTCTAAATTTGTCGCACGCCTAAAATGCTGTTCTACGAATGGTATCAATGTGTTACATAGTGGTTGTCATTTTGCATCCTGTGGAAAATGGTTTTGTATATTTCTGCTTGGAATTACAGCTTTATCAAGCATTATTTGAAAATGAGAGGAGAACTATAAATTGATATCCTGCGGAGAGAAATGTAAATTTAGGAGATAAAATGTAAACTAAGACAGTATGAAGTTTAGGAACTGAGGAAAGGGTTATTTGGCTCACCCAAAGGCAGAATTAGAAGAGCTTGGTGATGGAGTGTGACAATGCCTGCTTCAAGGATGAGGATCTAGCAATGCAGCCCTGACAGGAGTTCACCTCGGCAATTTTTAACATGGTGTTAAAATGAGTGATAATGTCCTTTTGCTAAATTTTTTGCCCAGGCCGATTTCTGAATTGGCAGGGCTGCAATGGCTTTTTCTGTCTGGTCAATCCATCGGTCATGAAAGAATTTGGGCTTTGGAAAGTTTGCATTAGGTGCTAGGTAGATTTGAGTAGATAGAAAAATGTGTTTGGAGTTCATTATTCAGACTGAGGGGCATACAATTATTTTCCAGCCAAAAAAAAAAATGTACATGCATGTATTCTTATTTGTTCTATTTGAGGACATCTGGCTAATGTGGATAAGTGGTTTTGGTTATTCTCCTGTATTCTCACACACACTGTACAATGAGTGTGTATTGTGTGAAGTCATAATTTAGTGTTGAAGGATCATGTTATCACCAGGCAGCTTGGTTATGATCCATGCCTTGTTTGAGATAATCAATACAGTAGCCTTCATGCTATTGTGTGGCTACAAGGAACACCTGCACGTCAGGCCTTGTGATGAGAGGTGAGCGATTGCTGTCTTGCGCTTATTTCTCACCTAAACCAAGTTTCAGGGGAGTAGCAAGTTTTCCATGTGCCATAAGAGCCGCGTGACAGCATTTTTTAAAGTAATATGATTGAATCAAATTCTGTTGAAACACTTGTAGATTGTCATCATCGTGTAACAGATTAATAGACTAGTTCTTCAGTACAATTAGGTAGAAAACTTTGGAAAAACCTCTGATCCTTTATTTTTACATTATAGTCACTTCCTTCTCCCTTCAAACAGAGTAGCTGGGAAAATAATCTGGATGCAGAACAGGGGGGGGGGGGTATTAGAAGCCAGTCCCAATGTCCAAACTCTGATGGTTGCCCGGTCCATCTGTTTTTTAACTCGCGGGCAGGGTGCGGTTGGATTTGTGTAGAGCTGATGGCACGTTGTGACTGCCTTCTAATACCCCCCCTCCCATCCAGATTATTTTCCCAGCTCTATGCTCTATTTGAAGAGAGAAGACGTTTTTCCAAAGTTTGCTACCTAATTGTACTGAAGAACTAGTCCATTAATCTGTTGTGAAAAAAAATCTCTGGCTATTTTCCAATATGGGTAGGATTATTTTAATGGATACACGCTGCAATACCTAGCAACCGTCCGACCGATAAGACTTTAGGATCAATAGTACGCAGATACAGAAGATGAGAGAAATGACTCGGCAACCTGTGCTATCACAGTGCGCCTGTAATTCCTCATCGTTTCTCTCTTTGTCTGCTCTGCTATCTCTGCCTATTTCACCATATATGACATTTACTAATTCAAGCCAATTCTAGTTATTGTATAAAATGTTCTACGTGTATGGCAATGCGAAGCTATCCTTGAAAATCGGTTGCATGTTACATGTAGCAGCTATGGTAAGAGTAGAATACATGTAGATCAATGGAAAAATTTACCACAAGGAAGGTTCCTGTATATTGTATGTGTGGTGTGTAGTGGCTCGGAAAGACCTTCACTTACGTTTAGTGGGGTGGGGAATTGGCCACATAGATAAATGAATATATATATAAATTCTTGAATTATAACCAGCCAGTCGGGCTGGTTAGCTAGCTTCAGAACTAAATTCAACCAGACAAGTTCTAAATTCACCAGCCACGGGCTGCCAGGCTTGTGGGAATTTCGAGCCCTGATTTTAATATTGGCTGATTTCCTATTTTTGTGTTATTAGTTTTAAAAGTCTATTATTGGGGTAATTCCATATGATTGATAACAATTGGGAAAAAGAAAATGAATAACAATCAATAAATTATTGAATAAAGCCCAACTCACACTACGAACATTTTGTTGTATTAGAACAGAACAGTTTGTTCGTGGTAACCTCCCACTGCAAACATTTTCTCTTGACCGCCAGTCATCGCGATCAAGCAGTGAGGCTGCCAGTCATGTGATGGGAGCCATTTTGTTGTCATGTGAGAGCGTCTTCGTCACATGACCGACAGCTGCCAGTTGATTGGATAACTGTTGGTAAATGTTCGGACACATGTTTCAGGGGTTCATAGACGTCACGTTTTACCACCGTTATTCGGCTGTAAAGATTAGTAAAAAACTGAATACTGACAGTAAAAAACTCAAAAGGTTACGTTTTGGACAAGAAATACTCAATAATTTTGACGAATACTCAATCCTCGAAATGGTGCAAATCATTTCAATGATATGAAAACCATCGCCGATCCTTCCACAGTCCGGCTTCGTAGGTTTGGGGATTTCCAATTCTGAAAATAATTTTCGTCTCTGCGAGTTCTTCTGGATTCCACCTCGACGTATGCTTTCAGTTACTAGCAATACCCGACGGCAAGGTTTCCGAGATATATTTTTGGGCCGGGAATTACCGATTCAGTGACTTTGCATAATCAGAAGTTGTTAGCCAATGAGCATCAAGAGATTACCGGGCCCCGAGGTAAAAAATGTAACTCCACGAGAAGTGGCGGGATTTTTTTTCTTCTTTTTTTCTGAAACTCGACGGCGGGGGACGTATAGTTGAAGTGCGAGTTCAAGATTCCCCATCCTTGACAGCTGCTAGATCTTCTCCGGAGGTCGCCTGATGATGTAAGGATTTTATAGCGTCTTGCAAGCGTTTTATGATAATTATCTTTGAATGGGTGTGATAAGTTTGTCGCTGTTGTTGTTGCTGCAGATACGAGGTCGAGGGGAGGTAACTTTGTTATACCAAATAAGTTGGGGGAAAAAAATTTGATTTCCTACAAACAATACCATGGACTTCGAATCGATAATTTTTTTATTTTTATTTTTTTTTTTAGCTGTTTATTTTTTTCTACAAATTCCTTATAGTACCACTGGACTAGATTGGATAAACAACATTCTTTGCTACCCCACAATGTTTTTAATTTATGTCCAAATTTACTCTCTCCAATTTCTCTATTCACTCCGCTCTTATTTAATATATTGAATGGTCTCATCAGCTGTTAATGCCAAAGCAGACACAAATTATAATGATGAGCGGGGTTTATTAGTCCGTATAAACTTGAAGACCTTATTCACAATCATCACTTTGGCCCATGCCATTAGACCAGCACGTTCCCGGAAGTCCCGCTCTCTAGTGTCGAAGTTACATATAGGCATAGCTACACATGGGATAACCGCACGTTGATCACGTAATGATGTAGAGGTTAACAAATTCCCCATCAATTTTAAAACAAAAATAAAGTCTGTAAGAATTGTGTCCATACACGATCGGCACAAATTACGTGAAACCGAAATCAGTAGAATCCATTAGTTTGAAAATGTAATAAGAAGTTCATAATGTCATTATCCAAGTTTTGTCAGTTCAATAAATGTCCAGAAGTTCCGAATTACACATGCACACGAATAATGCAACCAACAACATGTAATTAGTGTAAGAACACACAGTCCGATAGCTTGTCTCATCAGGCTAGGCAAGAGTTACAGCTCAAGTTCAAGAGACAAGCTATCCATTTGAGTTTTCGATGTGCCAGATACCATCATTCATGGCTTTCAACAGACTGAGTGAAGAAGCACCCTTCTTCGTCAAACAATCTGCTAACTGGGCCTTGGTGCCCAGCCACTGCACCCGCCGAATTTGCTGTCGCTGGATGAGTTCCTTAATATGACTGATTTCTAGGCGGAGTCTTTTGTCAGCCACAAATTTAGTTGATCGGACGGCATCACGAAGTGAGTGATTATCAGTGACACATACTATCGGCAAGAGTTCCGGTTTAGCTTGACCTGTGGTCAGCTCCGCGAATAATGTGGCTAGATATATACCGCTGTCTATGCCATCAGATAAAGCCAGAGCTTCTCCAGCCAGAGTACTCCTGACCACCCGACGAATCCTTTTAGACTGCCATGACAGAGGAGAGAATTGTCCATCTTCACCCTTCATCATGATGAAATGACCGCCCTGAGTTCCCCCATCTGGTAAGTTGCCTAGAGACGCATCGCTAAAAATGATCATTTCCAACGAATTCTCATCTCCCAAAAAATTAAATTTGAGTGTCACTTCATCTGATTTCAGTTTACGTATCACTTTGTTGGCATCAATGATGTTTTGCACAGTGGCATGCTTAACTGAGCTTGCCAGGTTGGATGCATCAAACATAACGTCCGGACGACTTTGCCTCGCAATCCAAAGAATCTGCCCAACTTTAGACCTGTAAGCATCCAGTTCTTTCTCGGTCAGTGTCGACTGTCGTTCCAGCATCCGGGATTTATTCAGCGAAATAGGACACAGATTGTCAAGATAGCCTTGTTGCTTGAGCTGTATTCCGTTTTCGAACCCAGACAGCTCAATGCCCACATACGTAAAGGCCTCATTCTCCTTTCCATATTCCCGACCGACGGAGAAAGTAGAGCGAATGGTGTTGATGACGGTTTTCTCAAAGTCGGGGGAACCGCCCCATATGAAATCATCCACGTGACACGCAAGCACACCTTGGACCCGGCCACCGTCCATCCAGTAGAATACTGCGGGGTCAACGCGCGACATTTCTGCTCCACAATCCAGTAGAACTTCTTTTACTCTGTTGTACCATTGTAGAGAAGCATCCGACAAACCATACACACACTTGCGCAACTGCCACACCATCCCATCAGCATTGGCCTCTTGTGGGGGACGTATAAAAATATCTCGTGAAAGTTCTGAACCCTGAAGGAACGCGGTCTTGATATCCATGGAGCGAGGCATCCACTGATTCTGTGCAAGAACTGCCAGGACTAGTCGAAGAGATTCTGAGGCACATGTAGGAGAATCTTTGGGTATACTTTCAGTTTCTAGTTCTTCAAAGCCTCGTGCCACCAAACAGGCCTTAGGAACTATTCCTTCTGGTGTTTCTTTGAGTGTACAAATCCAGCGTGTGGAAACGCATTTTTGACCATGATCTGGCTTTTCAATGTACACTTGGTTTGTTTTCCAACTTTGTAACTCAGTAGATTTAGCAGCACTAAATGAAACATCTTCAAGCACAAGGACATTTTCCTCACTTGTGTCCCTATTTTCGACCACCGCATTGGTCTCCATGCGTTCAAAACCTTGAACTTTGCTCAAGTCTATGGAGGCTTCTGCTCCTTTCATAATGTCAGGAGCAGAATATCTTAGATTATACCAGTTTCTATTACCACCTGTGGCTTTTCCTGCTCGGCCAGTAACTTCTGCCACACAATGTTCTCCAGTTTGGGCATGGAGATATCTTACGGTTTGACCTGCTTTCAAGTGAATATCAATATTTGGTTGTTCCTCGTTAACCACCGGGTGCACACTATTTTCCATGCGTGCCCGTATGTTCACATCCTGTGGTTCTTCATCATCCGAATTGA
>JAVTVY010045177.1:0-21157 GCA_036873755.1 Hanleya hanleyi | reverse complement strand
GCCTGCGTATCACGTAATGTTTGTGTAGAATTTTGAACTTCGGTTGTAAAGAAAATGGAATGTTCATTGGTCGCCAGAGTTGGTTACATGATATAATGACCTCCCATGCTTACAGCAAAAAATTGAGGCTTATGACGAGTGGGTCAGAACATTCCTTTGAATTCGACCTCGTTCAAACTTGTTGTTGATCTATATATTGTATAAACATAAGGCCATTCAAATCACCAAATGTCTATAGTTTGGAGGAACATGATAGGTTATGGATTTGGGGATTTTAGATGCACAATAAAAGAGAAACAAATATATATATGTATATGGTAATATCATGCCCACCCGATAGGAGGGCCATCAGTTTAGCAGAAATGCAAATAAATTACCTTCCCGTATTATCTCCCAGAGCAGTATCTGGGTCCCCAGAATAAATAAATTAAAACCATACTCGATTGTAATTTAATATACGATTTTTTGTGTCCATGTACGATATCGAATTAAAGTGTAAAAGAAGACAAAAGGGACCCGACAACAGGAGTCGAAAGTACAACTGCTCCGTTGGGCAGAAGTTTGGATCTAACGAAATAAATGTTGATCCCGTTGTCAGCACAGACGGCTTTCTGGGTCACCGTATCGTAGCGCACGGCCAGACTGCTTGCGCCAGATAATTCCCATGACCCCTCTGTTCAAATTCCACCGAACCAGCTGCCGACAATTGCCGACTAATAACGACTGCAAACCAACCGGCGCAAAGTGGAAATTTTGGAGATTGTATTGCGCAGATTTTATATCTTACGTCACATGAAGCGTTGTAGGAAGGCTGACGGTGGCCATTTAATCGTTGGCCACTTCTAGTTTCATCCACTTCTGATATATGCGAGTCAAGAGTTATTGAACGGTCGATTACTATTTCTTTTTATATAAGTTTTACTGGGATGAGGTCGCGCGACCCCGTGGTCTTATGGTCTGACTTTGCGTTCTTTGTATGAGAGAGAACTCTGATCTCAGCCAGACAATATGTCAGAAATTATCCGTCGTAAGGCTGAAGCTCGGACCAAGTACGACTCGTTCTTGGTCAAACGATTTCTGAAAGTTCACACTATGAATGCTCACCCTTTATTAGTAGCACTACCTAAGTTAGGCATTCAAATGTTATTAAGACGTTTTTGTTGTACATTAATCGAGTCCGGTTCACATGAAGTACCGTAACAGGTCAAATATTTAATGACCAGGTTGTGTTTAACGCGCGCGTCACATTCTTCTCTCTTTTTTTCTGTAAAATTGTGAGCCACAGCGGAATTGTAAGTCGTTTATCTTGTTTGTAGCTTGATTTTCCACAACATCAGTTGAGTTGTATCAGAGTCGTTAAGACGTCAGCTTGCAAGGTGCTACTATTAATTTACTTGAACATTTGAATTTCACGAAGTTGGGTGGGGGGAAAGTGGTTTTTATTTACTGAAAATCTGATTAATCAAATTTCCCCACCCCTCGTCAGTCTTTGCCGATTTCTCCCCAGTGGCTTGAAACAGGGCCATGAAAATTCACCCAATTATCAATCTCGACATGGAAGATATACCCCTTTTCGCGATTACGAATTTACAACAACAACACCATGCTAAACGCACTGCATTCTGGGATCGGAACGGTGATACTTTCACTTCCTGTGCCGCTAGATTAACACAAGAAGCCCAGTGTACGGACTGATCTGCTGGTGATTTTAGTCGATGGGAATGTCAATCGGGTGTAATAGAGTTGAGTATAAGAACCCCAAGTCCAGTGTCAAATTAAGCTACAGGTGTCAAACAATACACGGGGGGGTCTGTTAGCCCAGTATCAACGCAAATTCACTTGAAAATATAGAAATATGAAATGAGAAATTAATAGATGCTACATGGGAATAATAGTGGTGCAGTAAGTATTGTTTCTCATTTGTAGATCATTTTGACGCGACGTTTGGAATTAACTGGGTAAAGTCCGATTGACATTTCCGTTGGCTAATATTATGAACAAAATAAATGGAAATATGATTTTATTTTTTTAAATTTTATTTTGTTTTATTATTTATTATTATTATTATTATTTTCATTACTCTTCTTTCAATACCTTCCTCGTGTAGAGAATGACAATAGGACGACTTTTCATGACCATGATCCAAGCCATTCGGAAGAAGTCGCCAAATGACTGACAAGGGATGGCAAATATTGAGTAATCAGATTTTTTCGATATTAATCACCCTTAACAAATCATTTAGTCCGAGATTTCTCTAACCTTGACCCTTCAGCCCCACAATTGATAAATTCTAACGAGTGGCAGGGGCCAGAGGAAACTCCGAAAAGCGCATGTCAGCCGAACTAATTCCGTCTTGGCTTCAGGAAAAAATGTGCGGGTGCTGGGCAGAGGGCGGTCCATGATGATAGGAACTGTGCCCGCTTTTTATTTAATTTTTACTAGCTTGCGCAACGCCGTTGTGGAGCATAATCGGCCAAAATCGAGACACTAGCAGTCGTGTGGCTGAGGGGTTATGGGAGTTCGAACTACAAATCACAGCGATTAGCTCCGGCTGGGCCCTTTTCTATACTTTTTCTATAATCATTCAAGCTGGGGTTTATTATCTTTCAGGATGGTCTCAATTTTACCAAGACACATTACCCGTCAACAAGACAAGATATAAACAATCACCCTTACCCCGTGACTCTGTATCAGCTGCAAACAATCCCGATGAGAAATGTGGTGATGAAGGGCGATGGACAGACAGATGGACGCACATCTGATAGGGCTACACATATGAGAACAAACAATGAGGAAAAGCCATATCAGTGTTCAAAGTGTGATTATAGATGTAACAGGAACAGCGACCTTGTTACACACACGAGAAAACACACCGAGAAAAAAACGTATAAATGCTTTATGTGCGATTATAGATGTTCGAGCAATTGTGGCATTGTTAGACACACGAGGACACACACTGGAGAAAAACCGTATGGCTGTTCAGTGTGTGATTACAGAAGTGGCGATATCAGTAACCTTGTGCAACATATGAAAACCCACACTGGAGAGAAGCCGTTTGGATGCTCATGTTGCAATTATAGATGTAATAAGAACAGTCACCTTGTTAAACACATGAGAACACACACCGGAGAAAAGAGATATGGATGCTTCATGTGCGATTATAGATGTAATCAGAACAGTGATCTTGTTAAACACATGAAAACACACACTGGAGAAAATTCTTATAGATGCTCCATGTGTGATTATAGAAGTACCAAAATGAGCCGGCTTGATACACACATGAGTACACACACTATGAAAAAGCCTTATGGATGCTCTATCTGTGATTATAGATGTACCAAAAGGAGCCGGCTTGAAGAACACATGAAAACACACACTGGAGAAAAGCCGTATAGATGTTCGATATGCGACTATAGATGTAATAGAAAGAGTTACGTTGTTAAACACATGAAAACACACACTGGAGAAATGACGTATAGATGTTCAATGTGCGATTATGGATGTACCAAAATGAGCCGACTTGATACACACTTGAGTAGTAAACACCCTGGGGAAACGCCATTTGGATGCTCCATTTGTGATTGTAGGTGTACCAAAAGGAGTGGGCTTGCTACACACATGAAAACACACACTGGAGAAAAGCCATTTCTATGTTCAAAGTGTGGTTATAAATGTAGGGACATGAGCCACCTTTCTTTACACCTGAGAACACACACTGGTGAAAAACCTTATAAATGCTCAATTTGTGATTTTAAATGTAACACAAACAGTGGCCTCGTTATACACACGAGAATACACACTGGAGAAAAGCCGTACAAATGCGCTACGTGTGATTATAGATGTTCCAACAGTAGTGCCCTTGCCAGACACCGGAGAACACACACTGGAGAAAAACAGTAT
This sequence comes from Hanleya hanleyi, assembly GCA_036873755.1. Classification (NCBI taxonomy): domain Eukaryota; kingdom Metazoa; phylum Mollusca; class Polyplacophora; order Lepidopleurida; family Hanleyidae; genus Hanleya; species Hanleya hanleyi. Next base: position 17,257 of record JAVTVY010045177.1, on the reverse strand, counting down.
GGGTGCTCATTGTGTGATTATAAATGTAACGAGAACAGTGACCTTTTTAAACACATGAACACGCACACTGGTGAAAAGCCATATAGATGCTTATCGTGTGATTATGGATGTACCAAAAGGAGCCGGCTTGATGCACACATTAGAACACACACTGGAGAACAACCGTATGAATGATGCATGGGTGGTTATACATGTAGCGGTAGCCTTGTTGAACATATGAGAACACAAAGTGGAGATACGAGGTATGGACGCTGAATAGATGATTATCAATGTAATCAGAACAGTGACCATGTTATAATAAGAGAACGCACACTGGCGAAAAGTCAAACTAATTGTGCGGGTATACATGTACTCACAGAAGAAAGATGTCCTTGTAATTGTAAGTGACACAACATTATATGGCCTATAGCATTATGCATCTATGCAGGCAAACAAAATGCGGACACTGGCAGATAATTTTTTATAAATATGGTACAAAACAAATTTACATGGACTCCAGGTTCTACATGTAGGTAATCAATTTGGCCAGAATGCGTAATATTATGGAAACTGCTCAGTGGATTTTGAAGTCCTTCCTATGACAACGAATTCAATTGCGCCTAGTTGTAGAGGGGCTCTCGGCTTCGCTCTGTCGCGGTCGCGGGGCAGACTAAGGGTAGGCACAGAGCGCACGAATACCAGACGTGTCACACTTATCTCTAATAATAAACAATTTCCGGTGTCATACTTAATTTTCCGATGAACATTGAATTCAAAATGTTTATTAAACAGAAGTGTATATTAGCCATGTGGACGGGCTTGCCTCCCTCCAACATTGTCCACCATGTTGAGGGAAGACTCAAGTTGACGATTGTCATACTTATGACGTCATACATATATAATTTTGTAAACAAAGCCATTGAACACGTTCGCCTTTCAATTTGAAATAAGAACCTGTCGTTGTCTGATTTTCCTTTTGGATATAACAAATCAACCATGGAAGCATGGAGAATAAAATTGTTTAATAAAAACTTCACTGCATTAGCACTTTAGCTAACTGTATTGTTGCTGCATTTAATATGTTGCATAAACTGATTACAAAATGTAGTTCATTAATCGCCTCGAATAATTAACACAGTCGTTATTTGCATCGAAATTCCACTGATAAGTCTCCACTTTATCGTCATTAATAAATTGTCGTTAATGCTATGTGGCTACATTCAAATTTCCCGAACTCTCTCAGTCGGTTGGCTTCGACTCCGCTCGTGAGTAAACCGAGCCCATTGTGAACTTTGTTTTGATTGGTTTGCTATTGATAAATTGGGGGTCACTGGACATGACCCCAATAGGCTTTCCTGCAGACCCTGTGGGTTGCCTCAATGCATTTTGCTGAGAAGCAAAAGGAACTTGATAATGTAATGTCCAGCACTGTAATATCACTTGTCTTGATTGCACCATGTAAGCGTCCTATCTGTGGCTCGTGTGCTGTCCTCAGTGTTTTATAGGTTGGATGGAGGGTGTCTGGTTCCATGCTGCTTCAAAGATTTCTTCTTTGAAGTAGCAGGAACGCAACTTGTCTGGGTGGTGCTTAGTTGGTTCGTTGCGATATGCTGAAATATTGATGAGAGCGACGTTAAATTCTATTCACTCGCTCACTCAATCATTCAGACCTACTGAGCGGAGCGGCATGATATATATAGGTTTAGAGACTGCGATGCTCTATGCGTGATTATAGATTTTGCCAAAAACAGTCTCCCTTTTAGACGGATGTTCAATTTGTGATTACAGATGCACCAATAACAGTGATCTTGCGAGACACACGAGGGAAGACGCAAGAGAAAAGCCGTATGAAAATGTTCAATGTGTTATTATTGTTGTACCAATGCCAGTGACCTTGTTAGAAACACGCACTGGAGAAAGACGCATGGATGATCAAACTACATACTGATTTCACTTACAACCACTTTTCTCTTCTCTCGTGGGAGGTGCCAATCCACACTGCAATCAACTCAAACTGAGCGCTTTCTACTGTCTGGAATGGAAACGTGGTCACATTTGCCTTATTTTATCCAGTACAGAAAACAAGGTCGCCAAGGGCACATTTTTTCGTAAATAAATCGGAACATCCTAGATATGCACACAGAGGTGGACATATATCCAATGACAAAACAGCTACGTAATGTGGGAAAATCTTACCATGAACATAATAGGGTTTGTTGGAATTGACTACGTTGACTTCCTTTTAACCTAAGTGGATAGAAAAAAAAAAAAAAGCCTATTTTGGTTCGAACGCCCTCAACACAGCCATTCCACACTAAGTGCACATCAAGCTCGTTTTTTCAAATGTATCATCCAGGCTGTCATTCTATATTTTTAGAGTCACCAATATTCCAAGTTTAAAAATATATAAAGCATTTGTGTGTTGGGCACCAAGTATTCTTGCTTTGGTCCCCCGGGCAAGTAGGCGTGACTAAGTACAGGCTCCGGGCATCAGTGCCCATCTACTGCAACACAATGAAAATTTCCAATCATTTCTAGGTCAGACTTCCGACTCCTGTTGTGTGATGTAGGTCAGTAGAAGCAGTGTTGCTGTAGCCACAGAACAGACCAGATATTTATTGTGATTTCAGTCTCTGATGTTTGTAATTCTCCTTATTATTTGGTGTCACGCGAGTCACAAATGTAAGTATTTTATTTCTTACCCACCAGTAAACAGAAGTTGGAACATTTAACCATATATCAAAGACGTCTACTGCAGTATATGTCTAAGATTCCAGCAAAGAAAATTTCCTTCGCAAGTTTGAATTAATGCAGTATGTTCCCTAACTTTGTGTCACGCGAGTCACGTCATCTTTGTCACACGAGTCACATACCCATTGCTTCTTCATACTGAGTGTTAGAGGCAACCAACTGATGACACCTTATGTGAGAAGCCTCGCTCAGATTTAGTGAATAGCAGAGCACAGCTTTCGTTCACCGATGACAGTCTCCAAAAAGCAAGAGATGCAGCATTGAGTGTGCCTGGCACAGACACTGTTTATTTCAAGTGATGGCTTCTCTGAGACTGTTTGATGGGACTGAGTAAACTTCAAATTTATAATATAAGGATAAGATGTCATGTGGGAGATTTTCCCTACATTTGTTCCATTATTGAAAGCAGTTTGCATGTTTCCTTTTCAGATCTGAGTTAATGTCACGCGAGTCACAATGTTTTGTGTTACACGGGTCACATCATTCCATGTACACCAAACTAAAGAAATACACTTCAAATTTCTTGAGCACCTCAGACAGCTGACCACTGTTGTGTGATGTAGGTCAGTAGAAGCAGTGTTGCTGCAGCCACAGTACAGACCAGATATATATATTGTGATTTCAGTATCTGATGTTCGTAATTGGTGTCACACGAATCACAAATGTTAGTATTTTATTTCTTACCCACTAGTCAACAGAAGTTGGAACTTTTAACCATATATCGAAGATGTTTACTGCAGTATATGTCTAACATTCCAGCAAAGAAAATTTTATTTGCTGGTTTGAATTAATGCAGTATGTTTCCTTAACTTTGTGTCACACGCGTCACATCATCTTTGTCACACAAGTCACATACCCATTTCTCATTCATACTGAGTGTTGGAGGCAAACAGTTGATGACATCTTATGTGAGATGCCTTACCCAGACCTAATGAGTAACAGAGCGCAGCTTTCGTTCACCGATGACAGTCTCCAAAAAGCAAGAGATGCAGCATTGAGTGTGCCCGGCACAGACACTGTTTATTTCAAGTGATGGTTTCTCTGAGACTCTGTTTGAGGGGACTGAGTGGACTTCCAAGTTATAAGCTTAAGGATTAGATGTGGGAGGTTTTCCCTACATTGTTTTCAATATTGAAAGCAGTTTGCATGTTTTCTTTTCAGATCAGAGTTAGTGCCACGCGTGTCACAAATTTTTGTGTCACGCGAGTCACATCATTCCATGTACATCAAAATAAAGAGATACACTTCAAATTTCTTGAGCATCTCAGTTGATGTTCTGGATATACACCTCCAGTGTTACCTGTACTCCATTAATGACTTAGTCATAAAATGGGCCACAAATATTAACGTTTGTATGAACGAGTGAGACGAGTGTCTTCGTGCCTGTCACGCGAGTCACGCATTATTTCGGTACTTTCTTGATCAGCATTATTACCTTTGTTCCCTGTGTTGTAAGTGCCTTGGTTAAGATTGATATAAAATTAACACACTAACTGAAAAAAGTGACTAGTAAATATTTCTGAACAAAATAACTGAGTGACTATGTCACGGCAGTCACGGTGGAATGGCTGAACAGAATATAGCCACATGAATGTCTCGCGCGGCATATCCAAAAGAAAGAAAACAAAATAGGGGAAACATCGTCCGTATGTTTAGTGTTTGATTATGGATCTACTGATATATGTACATGCAGCTGTGTCCTAGCTTCTTCAACGTATGAGAAGGCGAAGGAGAGACAACAACAACAAAAAAGAAATATTAAACGATCATGCTATGAAATGAGACAGAACCACTGCATTGTGGGGGGCCCACTCCATTGTGTTTGAACTAGAGAAGATGGCCTAGCTTCATATTTCAGAACAAAGTGAAAAACGGTGGTCCTCTGTATGTTCAATGAGTTGGTATGCATCTGGGGATAGCTGTGGTCTTGTTATACATACGGAGACGAGAAGAGAACGAACAAAAGTCTTTGCAAATGGTGGATAGTGAAAATATGTTTCATGAACCCTATGTGGGAAATTGAATGGCCCGATACTGTTTATAATAATGCATCATCTATCATACCGGTTATAGCAATGGTTCACCCATGACGTATCGTGTAAAGTGTTTCTTCTTGTAAATGACCCAAAACCAGATAGTACATATTCAAAAGGGAGGAAGAAGCTGTTGTAAACTATTCCTCATGGTAATGTATCTCTGAGTGATAACTGATCAGCACCGCTATTTACAGTATACAAATTAATATGCACATTATCAACCACGTTATGAAGAAAATGTTATAGATATTCCCAATGTTCCTGTGAATTAAGAATTACTACTATTCAGTGTCTGGGTACAAGGAAGGAATGTCGAGAGAAAGAGAAAAAAATGTTATTGAGATACTTGTCTTATACATTCATCGAGTCCGTGTTCATCCCAAGTACCGTAACAGGTCCCACATTTTGTTACAAGGTTCAAGGTTCAAGGTTCTTTATTTGCTGATCACAGCGCCCGTTATCGAGCAGATATACAATCAAGCGAAGATAATTAAGTATATATACATATAGAATAACCTAGTTGATTAGAAATAATTTGATTTACAGAAAAATAACAGTCGTGATACAAGGAACAATAATGCCAGGAGCAGCGATTTCGCTGGCATTTTACAATAAATTATGATCTTACTGACTAGTATCTGTTTGTAACACTAAAAACGTATATTAGCTAACATCTGTTATTCCTGTACCAGTAACACATTTGTCATGTTTAGATGCCGAACCATCAATCATATTGCTACGTGCGCTCATACAATCATGAACAAACTTACCTAAATTTTTCACAATAATTGGATCCTCGCACGATAAGAGCCAAATAAATTTGTTTGAAATATCGAGTTGAGAAAAGTTGGCATTCATGCTATCACATTTAAATAGAAATATGTCCCGAAAATTATCATATTTATTACATTCCATTAAAAAATGGAATTCATCTTCAACCTTACCAGCATTGCAAAGAGTACATAAACGCTTATCTGCTGGTACTTTGGCAAATCTACCTTTCTCAATCTGAAGGTCATGGCTACTTGTTCGTAGCTTACATAAGTCACTGCGATGATCTCGATTCAGAATAGATAAGTAAGGTTCCAACACAAAATTTAGCTTGAAGGTTCTATATGTTCTGAGTTTGTTACCATACGCTACGTTGGGACGGTCGGTAAACAGTTGTTCATTCCACCAGTTACAAAATACAGAAGAGAAACTTCTTGCAGCTTTGGAAACTAAGCTACCAACAGATAAACTTTTTTTCTGTTCGTATAAATGACTTAGATTTAAGAATGACAATATACATTTAATACCCGTTACCCAGGTCTTTTTTCCTTGGGTGTCCAATTTGATAGAAAAATCAAAAGCTTTCTTTAATAACGTATCATCAGGCATTTCAAATAAGCGACGCCAGTATTTAAGCATTGAACAAATAACATCAATTAGCATAGGACGTCGACCGAGTTCACCTAACACAGCACAATTTGTACATTTGGAGTTGACCCCCAGAATGTATTTACAGTACTTCAAGTTAAGTCTTTCAAGTGGTTCATTCTTAATATAGTTATCTAAAAATGATTTTTTACTCAATTTTGTAACAATGGATGATCCCCATATTTCTGAACAGTAGAGTAAAATAGGCTTAATAGTATGATCAAATATATGCAAAGAAGTGGAGATTCCAGGAGGGTTACATGAAAAACATTTTTGAATTTTGAAGAATGCCTTAGATGCCTTGCCATTCAGTTGAACTTTGGCCAATTTCCACGTTCCAGATGGGTTAAATGTAATTCCTAAATATGTGTACGACTGTACTGTTTCTATTTGGGCATCACCAAGACAGAATGATTTTGGAGATGTTCCACTTTTACAGTTAAATATCATACATTTAGTTTTAGCTATGTTCACTTCCAGACTCCATTTATCACAGTATAATTGTAGTTTATCAAGGGATAGTTGTAAACCTTCCTTACTGTCAGACAATAGCACAACATCATCTGCATACAATAAACAATTGAGAGGTGTGGTCCCAAGGAATACCGGGTCACATGAATTATCAAATATGGATGGTAGATCATTAATGAAAATCTTAAAAAGATTTGGGCTTAAATTGTCGCCCTGACGAACACCAGTGAATGATTGAAAAAAGTTTGTCAGTGCACCAGCAACCTTTACACATAGCATATTGTTATTATACATATCTTTTAAAATCTTGTAAAATTGTCCACCTATACCGATCGACTGCAGTTTGTAAAAAAGATCCGTATGCCAAACCTTGTCAAATGCTTTCGAGAAATCAACGAAGCAAGCGTACATTGGTTTGTGTTCAACCTGTTGGTATGAATCTACCAATGTTTTCAAAACAAACATATGATCAGAGGTCCTCGCACCTTTAGTAAAGCCCAATTGTTCTTTTCTAATGATATCACGAGAGGAGAGAAAATTTTCCAACCTGTTATTAAGAACTGAGTTGAATAGTTTGCCAATATTACTGGTTATAGTAATTCCTCGATAATTGGAGGGGTTTTTCTTAGTACCAGACTTGTGAATAGGAGAGATGTAACCTTCACTCCAGCATCGGGGATAAACCGCATTGGAGTAAGTAAGGTTAAATAGTTTTTGAATGCATGAACCAAGACTGGTATAGCCATATTTCAGCATTTCGTTACAGATACCATCTAGGCCACATGCTTTTTGTGTTTTGAGTCCTTTAATTGCCTTACTAATTTCATTTTCTTTTATTCTATAGTCTAACTCACTGAAATTAGTTTGCTGTTCTAGATGTTGTAAATTTGTATCAATGAAATTCTCAGTTGAACTGAATTTACTTTTTACATTTAATTTCTCAAAATGTTTTAACCATTCATCTGGTGATACATTTTCTGTATCTTCCTTTTTTGGATTGTCATTCTCTTTAAGTTCTTCCAATATTTTCCAAAATTCTTTCGGCTTATCGTCGACTAAATTGTCTAGATTGTTAATAAGCCTGTTTCTATATTTTCTCCTTTTATATTTCCTTGCTTTTCTAAGATCTTTTAGAGATTTAAAGTACGAAGATCTAACACATGGTACCTTTGGATATATAGATAATAGATACGCTTTGTACTTTGTGCTACTTTTAAGACTTTGCAAAGTTTTATCATACCACCTTGGTTTCTTTTTAGTAATTATACGAGTTTTTCTGGCTCTATTAGACTTAATGCATTTCAAGGCTATGTTCCCAGCAGTTTTAAGGATATTGTTAAAATCATCTGCTGCACAGTCAACCTGCTCTTGGGAGTATCTGTTTTCAAGAAATTTATCAATAGCATTTTGAACTGGATGCGAACATAAAGCATCTTGGTATTTGTGAAGTGAGTCCTCTGACCATATGTATCTAGAAGGCATAGGCTTTAGGTCATTCTTCAAAACTTTTATATGATAATTTACGCGTAGCATAAATGATAATTGACAGTGATCGGACAGATAACCTGTAAACCTGTGTACATGAAAATACGATATTAATTTTAGCAAAGTATCTGATACGACAGTATAATCTACAACACTGCTGCCACCTGGTTGATGACAGGTGAAGTGTCCAATTGTGTCACCGACTGTTCTGCCGTTTAAAAGTCTCATCTGTGCGGATATGCACAGATCTAGTAGTTGTTTGCCACGTTGATCCTGTATCTTATCACAGTTGTAACGACGTAAAGTTGCATCATCTTCGACATAAGTGTCGTATAGGGGCAGATGATTAGAATCATCATTAGACACAAAGTCAAGGCCCGAACCTGTGCGGGCATTTAAATCACCAGTAAGTATCACGTATCCCAAATTTGATAGTCTAGCTATATCCGACTCAATCATTTGTATAATACTAATATCAGATATTGGACAAAAAGGAGAATTCTCAGGAGGGATATAAGCAAAACATAGATATACATTTTTATCTAGACCAAAATTGTCAGCATTGAGCTCAAGCCATATATAGTGATTAGTTGTATGTTCCAAAAAGCGAATACTTGATCGAAGGTCATCTCTAACGTAAATGGCTAATCCACCATGATGTATGTTAGACGTTCGTCGTTTAGGACCAATGAGTGGTACTACCCGATATCCGGGAATGTCTAAGTCATGATCAGGACCAGTATGTGTTTCAGAGAGACCTATAATATGATAGTCATTGATACATTTGATGAAATCTGGATCGTTTAATTTATTGAATTCTTTTGAAATTAACCCGTGAACATTCCAACTCGTCACTTTTAGTTGGTTTATATTTATCAATGGTGAGGTTCCATTGTTGGAACTTGAAGATTTAAGTGGGACACACATAGTTAGGTTTTCATGTAAGTTTGATGGTGATGAATTACACCTATAAAAATGATATTATTAAATCAGTTAGTAATACTGATAATTGTATCTATTACTCCAGAAGTTGCCATATTCGGGTTTTTGGGTAGATCCATATGAAGACTTTCCCCAGTCTTTAACAGAGTAATCTGTATCATGACGATCGTTGCTTGCCTCTTGTTGGGCGTAGATACCAGATGGTCGTCTATGACCGCGCTGGCCAGAGTATCCCAGTGATACGTTGTTGTAATATTCGTCATTCATTCTAAAGGAATCATATTCCGTATCTTGATCATAAACATTCCGACGAAGGCTTGGGCGACTAGGAAGCCTCTTCTGGCGTTGATTTTTACGTTGGACTTTTCCAGGTGAAAATCCTTTGATGTTAAGAGCAGCATGGATAACACTGCGAAAGTTCATCGCCAGAAGACTGCTGCCTTTCGCGGTTAAGTGAACCCCATCTGAAGCCATACATCTCTCAATGGGCTGGTCCCCGTGTCTCAAGTTGGTGTTTCCCACAAACAATATCGCTTTGTTGGACAGAAACTGATGCTGAATCAAGATGTTACACTCATGCATCTTTCCATTGAGGACCATATCATCAGTGTAGCGTACAGTTCAACGAGTACAACAACTTCTGATAAAGTCAAACTGGTTTTATTAGTTAAGACGAGTTGTCGTTCTTTGACATCACTCAATACCATTAATCAGTGCCAATCTCGTTGACTCTGACGTCACACATAGTACATTGAAATGGTTTCATGTTCGTATGGTCTATAACGTACGGCTCAATGTGCACACGCTGAACATATGAATGGTGTTTGTGAAGTATGTGTTTCGCATTGTACATCAAACAGGGTTCACATCTGTCATTAGCATACAGCTCTAAAAGTTACCACATCCACAACATATGTGTGGTTTCTCTCACAAGGCATGTGTCATTGTATACTGAAATCACAGCGCACAGATCGATGAAGACAATTACTGGCGTCGAATACACAGAAGTGTTCAGGTTTAAGTCAAGTAGAGTTTCAGTTACAGTATGACATCTAGATTATCCCAAACAGGCTGATGCTTCTATAATGATGACTGATGGACTACGATGAACCAAGATGAGCGGCAATATACATTTCACAATGTACTAGCGACGATATACTATCCACGATGTTTAACTGTAAACAATAAAACAAGCAAATATTACTAACAAATTACCATATTATACAATAATCATAATGATAAACCCAAATATTAATCTGAGAACGGCTCAATTGTCATTTACCACAGAAACCGGATAAGTGTAAATAAAGATTGCCTTTACAATATGGTCTTCGTATGACAAAACGGTTTCCCCTAATCACCATTATAGGCAAGAAAATCACCTTTAGATACATTATTAAACTAACTGAGGATTATACTGTAGACAAAGGTAAGAATGATAATGCAAACATGTGAGCTAAATCTACTTTCAGAACGACTTATTTCACGTTAATCGCTCTATACACTGATCTTATACACAACTGTTGTTGTTGTACCACCAAATCTAGGTCAAAGATAAATGTCATTACTTTTAATAATTCTACCTCAAAATTCTAGCAACAATGTACTTTAGCTTCGAAACAAATCTTTCACATAAACTGAACATACTCTACGTACCGACTTTGTTGACCATATAGCAATAAAGGTGTCTTGTTTTTACACACTTTCCCGAAAGTTCTACACGAGTTTGTTCTACTCGCCACAACAATTTTCTAAACCTTACATTACGAAAACTTGGATATAAAACCGAAACGAAAATAGCAACTTGGCCGCTACATACCGGCTCCCTAATTGCTGTTCATAAACACAATTACAAAGAAATAGACGGTCAAGTTATGTACAAAACTTTCTATTAACCAAATATGGTAAGGTCTACGGTTACGACACGATCATTGGCTAACACTCATTAGCTTCTAGAATTAAGCAGAGCTTAGAAATTGGACGGATCAAGACGTTTGACTTGGTTTTCACTCGGACGCTCCGAACAAGTCCTTTACTATCCTTGTAGGTTTCCAGGACTCTCCCAAGAGACCAGGCATTACGTGGTGTGCTGTCTACAAGTAGTACAATGTCGTCTTGCTGAACGTTTCTTCTTGGATGATTCCACTTCTGCCGGGATTGAAGTAGCGGCAAGTACTCCCGAGTCCACCTGGACCAAAATATATCTGCGAGATATTGGATTTGGCGCCAACGGCGTCGGGCAAAGTTGTCGCTTCTCTGGAACAACCCTGGAGGAAGGGTTTCACCACCTCTCTGTTGTAGCAAGTGGTTTGGAGTGAGGGCTTGTGGGTCATTTGGATCGTCTGTAAGTTCGGTCAGAGGTCGGTTGTTCATAATCGACTCGATTTCACATAACAGTGTTTGCAATGCCTCGTCATCCAAGCGTTGTCCCTGTTCTTTGAGGAGAGCATTTAAAATCTTCCTGGTGGATCTAATAAGTCTCTCCCAAATACCACCGAAGTGTGACCCGGTAGGGGGATTAAATTCCCATGTGATCTCTTTCTGTTGTAAGGTCTTTTGAATCTTGCCGACATTCCACTGATTGATTTCCTCTCTAAGTTCGCGTTCACTGCCAACAAGATTGGTACCGTTGTCGGATCTGATGTATTTCACAACGCCTCTTCTGGATATAAGTCGTCTGATTGAATTGATGCACGAATCTGTGTCCAGTGAATAGGCCACTTCCAGGTGTACGGCACGGGTCGTTAAACAAGTGAACAGAACTCCATAGCGCTTGATGGTACTTCGGCCGCGCTTTACCTCTATAGGACCAAAATAGTCCATTCCTACATAGGTAAAAGCTGGTTTGTCACTCTGTAGTCTTTCTGTTGGCAAGTCTGACATCTTCTGTTGCTCGGCTTTGGCTCTGTATTTTCGACATAGAGTACACTTTGAAAGTAGTTTCTTGATCGAAGTGTTCGCTCCGAGGATCCAATATGACTGTCTGAGTGTAGCAAGCATATGGCACCTACCGAGGTGTCCTGTTTTCTTGTGGCAGTCTGTAATGATGAGGCGCGAAATGATGGCGTCTTTCGGTAACAGTATAGGGAATTTGGCATCATCTGGAATAGAAGCACGTCGAAGGCGTCCGCCAACACGCAAGACTCCATCTTGTAGGAAAGGATCCAGTTTGTACAGCATCTTTGAAAGGCCAGGTTTTGGAGCATCGACTTTCTGTAAGGCTTGAATTTCGTTGTCGAAGTACTGCTTCTGTGTGTGACAGATCAAGGATCTTTCGGCCCTCTTGAGTAAGTTGATGTCAATCCTTTCTGCATTGAGTTTCTCTTTACAGGACTTTAAATGTTCCTTGTGGAGGTGATCCATCTGAACATCGACATTGTCGGTACAGGTTCCGTGGTCAAAGGATTTCTGTATCTCCTTTCTGAGGTTTGACCAGTTCTTTAAGTTCGTCATGGCCTTTAACAACCATGCCACAGTTGTCTTGAGCTTCGTCCAGTCAGAATAGTAGTTCAGCAGTCTGGTTAAAACTTGTAGAGATTCTCCGGTTGTTGTGGTGGCGCTTACTGTAGCCTTCACTTCTGGGTCATTTACCTCTATGTTGTTACTTAGAACATCTCTGGGCCACTCTGTTTCAGACTTCCATAGAAACGTCGGTCCTTCTATCCAGGAATGGTCTTGAAGGACCCTGTCCATGGTGACTCCTCGGGAAGCACTGTCGGCTGGATTATTCTTGGTGTCGACGTAATTCCACTGCGAAGGACTGGAAATGTCTCTAATTTCAGTCACTCTGTTGGCTACAAAGGTCTTGAATCTAGTCGTTTCATTTGCAATGTAGCGAAGGACTGAAGTACTATCGGTCCAGAATACCACATCATTTACGAAATAGTCCAGTTCTTTCACGAGCACTGTGCTCATACGTGCCGCAAGAACAGCTGCTGTGAGCTCCATTCTAGGAATCGTCACTTTTTTAAGTGGTGCCACTCGCGCCTTTCCCATTAAGAACGAGCAGTGTATCCTTCCTTGGTAGTCAACCAGACGGATGTAGCTTACGATGCCATAACCCTTGTTGCTTGCATCACTGAAGACATGGATAACACAGGATTTCACATCTCCAAAATCGGTCGGCTTGTAACATCTGGATATCTGTACTTCTTCGAGCCGTAGTAACTGGGACAACCACTGTTTCCAGGTTTGTAAATCACTGTCGCTGATAGTGTCATCCCAGCCAATGTTTCTCGCACACAAATCTTGTAGCAGTATCTTCGCAGTCAATATGTACGGCGAAGCAAACCCCAGGGGATCATACACGGTGTAGACTGTGGAAAGAATAGTCCGTCTTGTGTGAGGTTGTGACTTCAAGGATACCTTAAATCCGAAGCTGTCCTGTTTCACGTCCCACTGTATACCCAGGGCTCTTTCAGATGGCAACGTGTCCTTCTCAAAGTTCAGGTCTTTGACACCCTTTGCTCTCTCTTCTACTGATACAGTTTCAAGGACTTGCGAACTCGAGCTAATCCATTTGGTAACATGAAAGCCACCTTGATTACAAAGGTCCGAGACGTTTCTGATCAAGGCAATAGCCCTTTGTTCTGTGTCACATGACGTCAGGCAATCATCAACGTAGAAATTTCTCTTTATTACGTTTGCTGCTTCGGGGTCACATCGGGTTATGTTGTCATCAGCAGTACGCTTTAGGGCAGCATTAGCACAACTCGGAGAGGACACCGCTCCGAAAGGATGTACCACCATCCTGTAAACAACAGACTCTTCCTGCAAGTCACCTTCTGGCCACCACATGAATCTCAGGCAATCAGCATCGTCACGTGGAACCTTCACCTGATGGAACATGGCCTCCACGTCACCCATGATTGCCACTCGTTCTTGTCTGAATCTGACGAGTACTCCTATGAGGCTGTTGGTTAGATTGGGTCCTTGAAGAAGTAGATTGTTTAATGAGGTGCCTTGAAACTTGGCGGAGCAATCAAAAACGACTCTGAGTTTTGTGGGCTTTTTTGGATGATAAACACCGTGATGGGGTATGAACCATACCTTGCCATCATCTCTCTCTAACTCTGACTGTGGAACCCTTTCTGCGTACCCATCATCTAACATCATCTTCATGAATGCCGTGTAGTCGTCATGAAACTGTGGATACCTCTGAAGTTTACGTTTCAGAGATTCCAACCGACCCAACACTTGTAGCTTGTTGTTGGGAAGAGATACCTGGTCATTTCTGAACGGCAAGTGAATTTCATAGTGTCCATCAGTGAGCTGTATGGAACTATCTACCTTCTGTAGGAATTTCATGTCCTCTTGGGAATGCTGTTTCGTGTCATCAAACGTATGCTGCTCTGGGAAATCAATGGTAATAGCATTCTTCAACCGCTCGTCGAGTTTGGCCAGTTCCTCCCTTTCTTCGATGATTCTAACTTGCAATCTGTTCACCGAATGGGTGTGTGGTTTGTCTGCATCAGCTGGGCGCATGACGTTCCAAAGAATCCAGCCTAGCAACGATTTGGTAGCGTGGGGACTTCCTCTTGGACCTGTCCTGATCTGTAGTGGCGCGTATGCATCAGGGACGTTGTTCCCAATGAGGAGGTCGATTCCAGCTTCGATCTTAGGGATGTGCAGGTCACTCAGGTGTTTCCACTTAGATACGTCATCATGAGTTGGGATGTGATTAGACTTGACAGGCATTTTGTCCTTGGAATACACGGTTGGAAGATACACAACGTTTTCAAAATCCAAATCACATACTTCGATTCCGTCAAGAGCAAATGTGTCGATTCTGTGTGAATCTGTCATCGTATCCAATGTGATCTTTATTTTCCTGCCTTGTCCTCCCAACTTTCTCATAAGGTTTTCAGAGCAAAAGGATACACTGCTGCCCGGATCCAGGAAGGCGTAAGATTGTACGACTCTTAATCCATTTCTGAGACGCACCTGTACAGGAATGATTGCCATAGTACAGTAACTGTCCCCGGCTCCCATTGCATCACCCGCTTCATGGAAACTAGAAAGTTCAGCACGGGCAATGATGGCTTCCTTTTCTCCTCTAGTTTCGTCCTTATTACGTCTCTTGGCAATGTCGTTGGGCATTCTGTCTTCTGAGTGCAACAAAGTTGGATGTTTACCACTGCAAGACCTGCATGAGGCTCTATGCTGGCAAAACTTTGTCATGTGACCAACCTTCAAGCATCCGTAGCAAAGTCCTTTCAATTTCAGGAATGCCACCTTATCATTGTATGGCTTGTTGTTCAGCTTAGTACAGTTCTCCAAAGAGTGATGTGAATTTGTACAGTACAAACATGGCGAAGAAAAGGCGACATGTACAGGTAATCTGTTCGATTCTGGGGCCTTATCTGTCTGTTTAGTTCTAGGCTGTACTGTATCTGCAACTGTGCCTTTCCGCTGATGGTCTTCATCCGCAACATTAGTAGCACAGCTGCCCTTGAAATGTTGTACAGCTGGACGATGTTGCCTGGTGTTCTGTTTCACCTTGTTGTGGTCAACAGCCATGGCCTCTTTCCCATAGATAGGGTCGTTGGCCTTTCTAGCCTCGGTTTTGACGAACTCTACCAAGTCATGAAACTTCAAAGGTTGTTGAGAAGCTTTCTTTCGCTGAGAGATAGTTCGCCACTTGTCGTGGCAATGGAAAGGCAACTTGGAGACAATCTGCTTCATATTCTCTGCATACTCCAAGACCTGCACAGCTTGAATTGTTTTTACTGCGTTGTTGCATTCTGACAAGAATATGGAGAAGTCATCCAGGGCCTTGGCGTTGTCTGCCTTGATCGGTTGCCAATTCAAAGTCCTCTTCACAAAGGCGTTGGCGATTACCTCATCATTACCGTAGCGATCACCTAATTCCTTGATGGCAGCCGGATAACCCACGTTCGCGGGGAGGTAACTAAATCCAATTACAATCTTATGTGCCTCTCCTGAGGTGAATTGTTCCAGGTAGTTTAATCGTTCGTCATCTGTTTGAGTATTGACAACTACCTTGCTGTGAAACTGTCGGACAAATCTTCTGTATTCAAACGGATCTCCGTTGAATTTTGCCAGCTCTGTAGGTGGTTTTTTCAGATGCTGTACCACTGAAACAATGGCATCCTCTCCTGCCGTGTCGTTACTTGTGTTGGGGTAATCTGAAACAAAGTTTCTGGCAAGAGGGTGTGACACATTGACATCATTTGCAGTAGAATTCAATCTCATATCAGAGTCAGTATCCCTATTGGCAACATTGTCATGGTTACCAGTACTTATATTACGTGGGACATTCTGACTGTTAACATCAATATTCTGTACTGGCTGAAAAGACCTAGTACTAGGATTTAACACGTGGGGGCTTAATATGTTATCAAAACCTCTTTGTGTTACACCTTGACCCTGGTGCATGTCCTCAATACTAGCATCGGTATGAATAGGCGTAACAGGATCTATGCGAGACTGAAGCAAAGACAATGTATCATTTACAGCTAGTTTGGATGGTTCAGAAACAGAAATCTTATCTACTATATCCTTAACCTCATCTACCGTCAAGAGGCTAGCATTATCAGCTAATTCAGATTCACGTGTTTCAAATGTTTCTAGAACCTTTCGTTTAGCGTCTTCAATAGCTATTTGTTCATTCAGTTCAAATTCTTCTTCCTGCATTTTTAACTGCAGTTTAGCAAACTCAAAGTTCTGTTTTTTCTTCAAGTTCTTAGCCTTGGTAGCAAGTTCAGCACTTCGTTGTTCCTGTTTGAGTCTTTCGGATGTGACGGAATTGGCCAAGGATCTGTTGCTGCCTCCAGAAGATGCCTTAGAAACTGCTGGAGGACTGGAAGTTCCCTTCACTGTGGTTGGATTGATCTCCACGAACCAATTCTCGACTCTCACTTTGAAGTTTTTCAAGAAAACGTCTCTGTCACTGAGCTGGATCTTCATGTCCTCTTCAATAAATGCCGTGAGCGATGGTTCACAGAGTTCTTGATAACCACTCAGAAACTCTTCGTATGTGGAAAGCCACTCTGCATAATGGTCTTTCACGACATCTGTTGTACTGTTCTGTCTCATTAAAGACGTCATCAGTTCTGCCTTCGTTTTGAGCTGCCTAAATGCTTTGCTAAGCAATTTGATTTTATTGTCCAGCGTGAACAACATCCCCCTTTCTGTAGCGTTGCGTCTTCTGC
>JAVTVY010045176.1:0-21644 GCA_036873755.1 Hanleya hanleyi | reverse complement strand
ACATTCCCTCTCAAAATTAGCATTTTAAAAAGTTTAATCATTCTTTTTTTCAGCATTTTCTGGAATAAAAAAAAACAGCGTGCGAGGACCAATCTGTGAAACTAGCGCTGCGTCTGTCAACAGAAACACGTTAGTGTGATAGTGATATTTATCCTTTTAGCATTATAGATTGATTTTCACATTCTAAAGGATTAACATCCCGCTCGCGATATTATACCGCATTGCGGAACAATAACCACTAAACACAAAGTGGCTATTGATACGTAGAAAAAGATTAATATCCCGATTGCTCTATTAAACCGTATTACGGAACAATATTCACTGCCAATGAAATTTGCAAAGTGTACAGGTCACGTGATCCGCATACTAGATGTGCCTGTTTAGGTGCACCAGTTGATTTTTTAAGTCATATTACAGAGACCTCAGCTCCATTTGGCTATCAAACTGTTCGCTGAACTTGATAAAAATAAAAATAAAACAGTGTGAAGAGGGGTTTTATTTCTGGATAGAGCTGTACTGACCATGTAGGTGTGTGGTCCTGAACTGACCCACAAACTTACTGTACTCGACCCATGGTTGAGAGATGGAAATAATGGAAGCATGAAAAGTTGGCTGCATCCTGGCCAGCTTTCCAGGAAGGAGGGGCTTATAAAATTTCAATAAATCTATTTGACTCAAATTTTCCGACGAGCTTGCAAGTTTACCCATGGACTGTTCCAAGAATCTCGAGATTATCTCCTTATCATACTCAGGGCACACCATCTTCATTTTATCCAGCCAATTTCTACGTTCCCACTTCGAACCTGCCTTGATTTATCTGACCCCTTCAGCGTTCAAAATCCGAGGTGAAAATTTCACCTAACGACAGAAGAACCAATCAGAACGTACACATCGATTGCGAGTGAAGTCACGTAGAGTGACATCATCCTTTATTAGCGGCGTCTTTCCTCCTAATGAGGTGCCCACTATTTAGGTCAGCCAATCAATAACGCTCTTGTGCGACCCATTTCGAATTTCAAATGGTTTCGAGGTCAGTGACGTCTCGTGTCTATTTATAAGTTATTTGAACATTGAAGGGGTCCAGATATATCAAGGGAAGTTCGAAGTGGGAACGTAGATATTGGCTGGATAAAATGAAGATGAGGGAACAGGGCGATCCAGCACGATGCCAAAATGGGTATCTAGAAGCTAAAGCCCCCTGGTTCTCGGTTAGATAACCGAGGTTAGTTCTGGGTTTCAGAACGATTCACCAGAGGATTCACTATGATGCCGGAATGGGTATCTGGCAGTTAGATAGGCCTGGTTCTCGACGATGGCATGGATTCGTAACGATTCTCCAATTTCTCCACATAATTCCCCACGTGGTTGTGAGATCTTCGCCTATCTGTTGTTTGGCGTCTACCATGGGTCGTCTTTGTTCAGTAAAATCCACGCCAATCTTAAGTTTCTTCATACCATCGATGTCATATTTCGCACTAGTTACATTTATCGTCAGCCCAAGAATGGTTTTGCAAAGCTTTTGTCTCCAAATGTGATACGGTATCCTTCACTTTCTTGGATCAACATATACTGAGGATGTACAAGGATGAATCATCAATGTGAAGGACAGCACAGGTTTGTCACTATCCACACATGTACATTGTGCTTAAATTCTTGTGTACCCATGTACTTCAAGATCCTCATGCTACTCATATGAACAGTCACAATCAAAGCGTGACTGAGATACATCATTCTTTAGATGACGACTTTACAACGAATATTATGGATTAAGAATACTGATCAGCGATACGGATTTGATATTTTTGGAACATCATGATGTCTTGCCGGCATCATTGAAAACCGTTGACCGCTTCTCTCTTGCAGGAAACAAGCCTATGTTTATGTATACTATGATTGTCTTTTTGAATTTGGTGCTAATACTGTTATATGGAATATGGAATAGGTCTTTGGATTATGGACGCGGATATTCTCTAATGGACGACGGCTGGATTATGAAAGACGGACTAGACGCTTGTAATTTCTCATTTTCTAAGGATAATATTTGCCAAATTGATCGAAGTTACTATAAGTAAGACTATGGGAATTCCTATCAAGACTGAGAACAGGAGTGGACAGTAGCAAACCATTGATGTTGTTGTTCACATTCACAATTTATTCATAACACCGAGAGAAATGGGGAATCCAGCAATGAATTATCCCCCTCCTACGAGAACCCAAGGCATCCAGAGGATTCTCCTGTTGATCCCTGTAGCGCATCCTGTTGATTTACTTTGGGTTTCGTGGAGGTACCGTTGCTGGATTCCCCTTCAAGCATCACTACGATTCTCCCTTTTCTTTCAGTGTATGCATGTATCAAAACTTGGATATGGTATCATAATTATTATATTCATGAGGTGGAGAAAATATCCGATTCATCTTACTATTATTATTGAGGTATCCTTTTACTGGTACCTCTGATAATACCTCAGTCATTGTATACACATTTATTTTTCAAATAATTTATTTCATATCTATAGTATACTACTCTATCACTATGTAGTCCATTCATCTGTGCCATTGGCATGGCTGGGTAGTAATGTGAAAGAATCTGTGTGCATCGCATGTGTCCGTGCCACTGGGTAGAGATATCATGTCGTGTCCTGTGACGAGTGGTTGGGGGGGGGGGGGAGAGAGCACAATCACCATACATGGTTTTAATGTGCCAGTTTCCCTTATTCCTTCCAGTTTAGTGATTTCAATACTATCCACATATACATTAGCACAGGAGAGCTGTGACCGGTACTATCCAGACTCATGTGTGATTGCTAGATCATAAAACAGCTACGTGGTGGGATATCGGGACCTCACCATTGGATATTGTAAACCATGCTGGTTTAGATCCATGCAGAGGAATATACATGATCATTGGAAATTTCCTTTGTCCAATCCCCATTTGCAAATAAGTCAATAACTCGATAAAACTTCAATCAATTTTCTGGATAATTTTTTTTTAATAATCTGATAACCCTCTAAAATCAAAAATGGATTCTGTATGATCACTAATGATGATCATCATGCCTATACATGGTTCGTCTGACAAAGCTGTACTATGACATAGACTGGGTCTATCCTAGTACAGATCAGTTAGTTTTAGGAGTTCCGAATCACATTCGAGACCCTATGATCTCTGAATATGCCCATATTCAAGCGAACTTGTAAAAGCCAGGCAATGCGTTGTATATTTCTTCGCCTGTGAAATCACATGTCAGTATCCTTGTTTGTTTTGCCTTAGTGTTGTTCCCCTCTGGGAAGAAATAAGGGGAATTAGTATCACAGATGTTCGTTCAGGTCGACGGTCACTGTTAAGCAAGCGAAGCAACCTTGTCCATGTCACAGCAGATCTGAGAATGTAAACATAGAGGGCATATAATTTGATCCGAAGTCAAGCATTAACATCCATGATGACCATCATTACTATGGCAACCACAGTATCTTTATCATTATTTTTTTTGTGAACATATATTAATATATATTAAAGCTCTATTATTCTATCATTTTTTAAGAAATAAAGCATTCTACTTCTGACCTGTCTGACTGCCTTAAGGACGTGTACGTTTACCATTGTTTCATTGAAATGTTTCTACTCTGTTTTAGATGATTGAACTGTCACCTGAAAGCAGTGTATATGTATACCAGGATCAGTACCACCGGGCGATGAACAAATGCAAAATACTCTTTAGAAGAATGAAACGGTCTGTCAACATCAGATATGTCAGAGACGAACACCACACCTGAGAGCAATAGAAGACTGACAGCAAGATACTTGATGAACACAATCTCCTCCCTTGATGATATGGCTATGAGAAACTGCCAGTACTAAACAGTAACATCATAGGGGCAATAATGAGTGAGCAAAACATCACTCTCTGAACTCCCATACTAACCGTTTACCATTGTTTCATTGAAATGTTTCTACTCTGTTTTAGATGATTGAACTGTCACCTGAAAGCAGTGTATATGTATACCAGGATCAGTACCACCGGGCGATGAACAAATGCAAAATACTCTTTAGAAGAATGAAACGGTCTGTCAACATCCTTTCCAAAGCTCGACCACAGACTGACAACCTGTCCCAAGGTGAACGCCATGCCATCACTGAGCTGCAGAAGGATAAATCTATAGTCCTTGCCCCAGCAGACAAAGGGAAAGCCACCGCAATCCTAGACACCACGGACTTCAACAACCTTGTTGACAACCTCTTCACCGAGCAAAGCACATATAAAGTAATTAAAAAAGATCCGACCAACCGTTACGACCGTCAACATAGAGCCATTCTCAAAGACCTAAAAAAGAAGAAAGAAATCCAGCCAGACCTCCACAAAAAGCTGCTTATCCAACACCCACGGCCCCCATATGCCAGAGCAACGATCAAAATTCACAAAGATCCGATCAAAGCCCGTTTACTGATATGTTCCAGAGACACCGTGTTCTATAACACAGCACAACATCTAACCCAGCTCCTCGCCCCATTTGGAAGATCAGCCACGTCATACATCAAGGACTCCGCAGAATTTTGCAGAAAAATCCAGAGCATCAGCACCCCATGTCAACTGGTCAGCTATGATGTCGTTGACTTATTCACGAATGTACCAACCACTGATGCTATACAAGTTATCAAACAGAAGTTGGAGGCACACCCGATCAACAACACTACCCTTACGACCAACAGCATAATCCGGCTTTTACAGTGCTGCCTATCATCCACATACTTCTCGTGGGGAGACACATTCTATCATTGACTTGAGAACGATACTAGTACCTGTATCGAAACGTCGTCCTGAATAAACTAGAAGTTGTTATCCATAAGCAATTTGTTTATTTATCCCATACTAAAGTTTCTGGGTATCAGATACATTAAAGTTGAAGAACGTTAAGTATGTTCGTGAAATACATCGTTCTGTTTCCATGTTTTCAGTTATAAAATGGTTGTTCCATCATTTTGAAGATATTCAGCAAATAGTATATTGTGATATGAATTATTTATTAGCTGAGATTAACTATTAGAAAATACATTCATTATTAATATCACGTTTGAAATAACACTTCTCATGAGACGGGCTGCCCAAGCCTTGTATTTCGGAAATCAGCTTCTAACAACGTTTTTTATTCATTTCAGCTTTCTGTACAACACAATTGAAAGCACAGCTTCTGTGATCAACTGGGCACTGGGATTGAAGAGCCTCAAGCAGAGGAGTGATGAGCATCGCTTGATTCACTTGCTCTCTACCATGTCCACATGAACTCGCGTAACAGAGATCATCTAACATAAGCTGCAATTCACTGTCAGATATCTAAACAACAGTTTATTGAGATGAGAGTTTAGGTGAGAACGTATGGTCCCGCTTTTATGTAAAAATCACATGACTAACTGTAACGAGAACAATTGTCTGTCTGGATACAAGCACCAAAGACCGTAAATAAATTAGCATTGACAAACCACAGACAAAGTAAGTGAGCGGGATATGTGTTAATATGTTACTGTAAGAATGATTTAATAGTGCTCATGTTATTAAGTGAGACTGTGTGTTCCATGTTCTACCTAAGACTCACACGACTATAGTTTAACAATAGTCTGTCTGGATACAACAGCCAAGGACTACACAAGAACAGAAAGCACTAACAAACCACAGGCTAAAGAAGTGATCAGGATGTTGCTGTGTGTGTTTCAATTGTGCTGAGGTGTTGAGGTGAGAATGTATGGTCCATCTTTTATGTAAAAACCACACGACTTAGGAGAACAATAGTCTATCTGGATACAACAACAAAGGACTGTTAACAAGAAAGCATTGCCAAATCATAGACTGTAAACATGGTAAAGAAGTGGGCGGGATGTGTATATAGGAAATAAGGACACTACTATAAAAACAAAACCAGAGGCCAGGTTATCAATCATCGTGATTTACATCCAAAATCACGGCAAGATTTCAAAGCGCCACTTGTGGTTACCAGAAATCCATTCCTTCCACCTTTAAGTAAAATTATTGAAAAACATCTATCAGTTTTGCACCTGTCGCCTAAATTTAAGAAACTTTTACCGAATGCGCCAAAAGTCGTTTTTCGGCAGCCACCCAGCCTCAAAAAGCTACTCGTCAAGGCTAAAGTTAAACCAGTTAATTTACAGCCTACTGATAGCAACGTTTCGGGCTGTTTCAAACAGCACTCTTCCCGTTGTGTGCCGTGCCAGGCTCTTAAAGAAGACACGTGCTTTGTCAGTTCTGTCACTGGTCGGAAAAATGTCATTCGTGAGAATGTTATACTTGTGTTTCAATTTATACAGGTTATACACCTCTGATGGTTTACAACAACTGGAATCTTGTATTCACATGTAAATGCCAAATGTCGGATCTGACGCTTGTTATCAGATGGTTATGTAAAATGAGAAATTCTATAAAGACCGAAAATGCATCCTATTAATTATTCTCTACTGTCCCACAACATAATTTGTCCATAAGTTTGGCCTGGTACTTAAATCCAGATAACGGTGTTTAACCTCGCCACCAATAAAATACATGAACTAGCTGAATCCTAGGACGTAACTATCTACTTCATATACCTTTATATGAATAGTGTCTTTATATAAATACGGTCTTTGGAGGGACGCAGAAACTCTTTATAGACCACTGCTGGCTGCTGATTTACGTTTGTATTTGAAATGTATGTTGTCTTTTCTGTTTCAGATAGTAATAGCTTGGCACATACATCTACGATTTTCGTCCTAAGTGGTGTGATACATATACCGCAAATGGTTAAAAAGAGGAGCTGACTAGCAGTGTATACTGAAGATGAGGCAAACTACATGTAGCATGGAAGTGCCTGTTGCCTACGGAGGGGGAATGCTGCGAACTTGCCACTCCGTTTCGGGTATTTATGCATGGATCCTAACAAGTACAAGTATCTCGGATATGCAAGTTGTTAACAGATCCCAATGTAATAGGTCAACCATCCATATAAATCATATTATTGATGTCGTGTGTTCTTTTGTTGGTAGTTTACACACTGTACGCTTCTATTAGTTCGCCAGTAATCGGCAAATTATTAAACAAGTCAGACAGGGCAAAGCATTTGCGTGTTGATGTGCAAGTCCCCTTCTGTGGTGGAAGTTGTTTCGCCTGTTTCCGAATCAATTATTCTCTGTAGCGAACGTATGACCGTATATTTTGTATGTGAAGTATGTTACGTTTTTGCTTTATTCTGAGGAGAAATCTGCAGAGACTATGTGATCGTGTTTCTTAAGCATACTGCTCGACGATAGCAATGCAAAACATAAATTTGTTATGTACGATGTATATTTATGGCAACAGCTTTGGAAAAGATATTGGTAACATATAGAGTATATTCCACACAGAATAAAACTATTGGGAAACTATCTATTGAAGAAATCTAAAAAAAAAATAGGGTATTGGAGCTCAAGCCACAACAATTCGAGAAAAATACAAAAGTCCCCATTTATTTATAACACAATTTTCCCTTTATAATTCTATTATTTTGCTGTTATTTACAACCAGGCCCATGAAACGAGTCTCTGAAGTAAGTGGCTCTGCATACATATTGCTGCATACGGCGAACACATATCTCGCTTGGTAGCAAATACCAGATCATATGTAAATTGTGACGATTTCAATCAACGTCAAAGAACATTATTTCAGAAACGTATCATGCCACCAAACGCCTTCATTTGAAGTTTCTCAAATACTGTGGTAAATAAAGTACACTGATGGCAAGGTACGATCGTAGCGTGTAAGATCTCTAGTGATACGTTTGGTAACTTATGTCTAATTCCGCTTAACCCGGGGTTAGGGGCCGTTTGAACATCATGACATTTTGACATTTCAATTGGAAAAAGAATACGAGACAGTGATATAAAGATTTGATATAAAGAACATCTTGATGCCCTCTCATCATTGGAAACTGTTGAGCGCTCTTGCAGGTAACCATTTTGTGTGGGGTGTTTTAGATTTTGTTTCCTGCAAATTTGGAATTGCTGCTAACTTATCAACGAACCTAATCTTGCGATTATTGGCACGAAAATTGGGCGACGGTTAAATATTGAATATAGGATCTAAAGCCTGTAATAGTGCTATCTACAACAATACCAATGTAACAATTTATCTTACGTCATTTGTCATGTCGAGGGGCCAAAATAGATCACTATTTCCACCACAAGCACCTCTCAAAGCTCTGTGATTGTTGGTCATAGAACAAGAACTGTCTGAATAATAAGTCAAATCAATTTAAAATTTTTATCTAAAATTCACTTTTTTTTCATAATGTCTCTTTCTTTCAATCATGGGCCCCTCTATATAACATTCACATTTCTTCAGTGCGGCATAAGACAGCTTTGATCTGGAGAACCTCACAACAGGTTCTTCATGGGTAACAGATTTCTTCCAACTTAAAATATTATGTATATATTTTTGTAAAAGCTGTTTCAAAACGTGGATAATGCCAAGTCAAACATTATCTCCCCTGTAAGACAGTCCACTAACTAGTTTTGATTTTTGATTCGTTCACGTTGTGCTGATAAAAACAACGAAAACGCGAATGACAAACATTTGAAAACGTCTTGGAAATTCACTTGATAATGAATACAAGCTTCTAGTCCGTCAATCGAGATTCAGCCGTCATCCATTAAAGAATTTCCGCGTTCCTAATCCCAAGACTAATCAGTTATGAGCAGATTTAACATCACTGTAGAAGCATAATTGAAAACGTAGCACCTATGCCTTGTATGAAACTAGTGTGTATGTGATCAACTGGCTCACCATTTGTAATTAGCTTTGATGCTGTCAGTTTCTTACGAAATCAGTCTCACCCTCTTCAGCATGATGGAATACATCTTTGATCTGAGACTATAGATTTGTTTGAATCTTCCGCCCGTTATGGTACTCGTGGGAAAAAACAAAGAGCCATTTGTTAAATACGTTGTTGTAAACAAAGGACACAAATTATGGTTACAAATTCTTCAATATCAAATTGAATCTGAGCTTTGAAAGCCTGCCCTCTGTAAAACCATATGGGAATTCATTTGGCAAGGAAAAAATGGTTACTGATGGAGATTTGACGACAGGAACTGTATGATATTTGGCATCACTAATGCAAGAAACTAGCTTGTGTTTATTTATTTTATATTCCAATACCATCCGACTTAATCCGTGTACCGAATGGTCAACTAAACATATTTGCGACCGTAAAATTTGCATTAAGGCCAGATTTTTTTATTCTCTTGGTTTACGGATCCGCCGACCCCCAAAAACTGGCTTTGTGAAAAAAATATAATTTCCAAATGGTCTTTTTTTCTCCTCCGCCGACTCGATTTTCCCGTCAATGAAAAAAAAAATCCGGAAAACCCATGAATTGAAAACCGCTCTCCGCGAGGGAAGACAACCCTTCCGCCACTTAGCGGCGCTATCCTAAATACTTCCCGTAATGTGTTGTTGTCGCCATTCTATGCACAAATGTATAGCTTTCAGGGCATTCCCAGTGCTTGGAGAGTGCATTGACGAACGCGGGACGACGAGATAATGGCGGGAGCTAATGGAATTTTCCTGCATTTGTCGATAGACAACGGGAGTGACACTTTTCATTGGTTTGTCAGAGCCAATCCAGATGAAACGATTGGAAATGTCATAGCCGAACACTGCGACAGTTTGATGGTAACGGAGATCAGGACGTCTCAGACTGCCAATTTCGGAGACGGAAGCATGACCCCTTCATGACATTCCTGCGAAGACCCGTCCACGCAGATATAAATGTCTTTGATATTCTCAGGAGTGCACAGAAGCGATACGATCGTCTCCCGAAGTCAAGGTTTGTATAGATCAAAAAGTTATCAAAGCGGGATGTTATCAAAACGGTCAAATATTCGAATAGTATATATTTTGCCTAAATTGAATTTTCAACGATAAACCGGTAACCTAAAAGGGTTCTACGCGAATTTTTCGAAACCTGTTCAATCATCAATAGTAATATGTGATATGAATTTCATTATTCAAGACATTTTCAAAGTGGCATATACAAATTTATACAAGGCTAGTTCAGTTTTATAATTTTTAATCTCAACCCTTGGGCATAGGGATATTGTCTTTGTTAAGTACGTCTGTCCACCTGTCTAATATTAACCAGTTTGGTTTGCCTAGCCTATGACAGGTTTAAGTAAACTATTCTGTTTTGATTGTAGACATTTTCCAGTGACAGTGTCATGTGAACGTTTCAGGAATAAAATAAGAGAGAGATTCCGTTCAACAATTCACTTTCCATCTCGTTATCTTGTTTGATGGGTTAACAATGCAAGCTTTTATCACTGATCAGACATTCAGCAGGCAGCTGTCCTGCATACTAGATACCGGCCATGATTTTACTTCAACATTTAAAAATCTAATTTTGTTGTACTAATTTTTTTTAGGGAAATTTTTTTCCGACCGACCGACCCAAATTTTTGGGGCCTTCAATCCGTTAACCAAGAAATAAAAAAAAGTGGCCTAACAACGCAAAATGGTTTCAACGTGCTACGCGATCCATCTTGGTCGTCTGTTTCATGAACACCTGGCGAACACGTGGGCTCCCAGGCAGCTTCGAATAATACGAATGCATGAGAGAGCATATTTTATGTTACATCGAATGTGGTTAAATATGCACCAATGTCCAAAGTAATATTATTAAATTACTTTAGAAAGGAAGAAGTGCACTTAGAGTTGAAATAACCTTGTGGTATTTGCGAACGTTAATGCTGGTTTTACTGTCGCAAATATCGGTTTTACAGGCTCCGCTCAAGCATCGTCTGATAAACTCAATTTGCGACAGCAAATTAACAGCAAATTAACGTCCGAATATACTAAAACACAACATAGTTATTTTACCCTTATTGCATCAGTGTTAACTCTGAGCTGAGGGCCCTTGTGTATCTGACACAGTTTGGCCGGGTTTATTTCCACCCACCAAAGGTTTTGTTTAGTCGGAGACAGCAACTGGAAAGGGCCTCTAACATCTATTTTAAAAACAATGTTCATATCCGTACCACCTGTTATCATTGTTTTGAAAGACAGACACCGGTTGGGTTGATGCCAACAATTCTATTGGTATATCAGTATGATAAATCCGAGTAATGATTTGATGTCAATTTTGGTAGTTCAATTTCCCAACTTTTATTTGGTCATTTTCAAGAATATCTGGGTATATAATATCCATTGATAAAAATAGCTTACCTAAATATACAAAAAAGTACACCAACATATAAAGAGTTGGTCCGTGTAACACTGATAATTCAGCGTTCCGTCTTGTACAACTGAAACCTGAATGATGGCAATCTCTACACCGCTCTGGTATCCCAGCTTTCTGTCTAGATACATGGTAATCTCTACACCGCTCTGGTATCCCAGCTTTCTGTCTAGATACATGGTAATCTCTACATCGCTCTGGTATCCCAGCTTTCTGTCTAGATACATGGTAATCTCTACATCGCTCTGGTATCCCAGCTTTCTGTCTAGATACATGGTAATCTCTACATCGCTCTGGTATCCCAGCTTTCTGTCTAGATACATGGTAATCTCTACACCGCTCTGGTATCCCAGCTTTCTGTCTAGATACATGGTAATCTCTACATCGCTCTGGTATCCCAGCTTTCTGTCTAGATACATGGTAATCTCTACATCGCTCTGGTATCCCAGCTTTCTGTCTAGATACATGGTAATCTCTACATCGCTCTGGTATCCCAGCTTTCTGTCTAGATACATGGTAATCTCTACACCGCTCTGGTATCCCAGCTTTCTGTCTAGATACATGGTAATCTCTACATCACTCTGGTATCCCAGTTTTCTGTCTAGATACATGGCAATCTCTACATCGCTCTGGTATCCCAGCTTTCTGTCTAGATACATGGTAATCTCTACACCGCTCTGGTATCCCAGCTTTCTGTCAGATACAAGGTAATCTCTACACCGCTGTGGTATCCCAGCTTTCTGTCTAGGTACATGGTAATCTCTACATCGCTCTGGTATCCCAGCTTTCTGTCTAGATACATGGTAATCTCTACACCGCTCTGGTATCCCAGCTTTCTGTCAGATACAAGGTAATCTCTACACCGCTCTGGTATCCCAGCTTTCTGTCTAGATACATGGTAATCTCTACACCGCTCTGGTATCCCAGCTTTCTGTCTAGATACATGGTAATCTCGTAAAAACTTTCCATCAGATACTGCAAAAAATTCTTCCAAATTTTTTTTCAAGTTGTAAATTCAGACGACGATAAATTACTAGATACTGAATCGAAAAATTCGTGTTATGAAAGTTGGTTGTTCATTTCAGTCAGATATAGATCTGCTCACAAATGAAACCGTAGACTATGTCGTGAGTAGTAGGGAGGATTGATCTTTTGTACCACGGTTTTCACTGCGCATGCGCAGAAATTATTTTGTGGGCGTGCGCATGCGTGAGTTTATGTTAATGAGTGGGCGTGGCCTATTATGCAAATGAGGTCATTGGGTGCATTGGGTATATTCAAGATGGCGGCTTGTTTTTTCTAGGTTAGGGGTGGTCGGCTTCAAGATGGCGGCCAATTGCACTTGTTTGACCCTTCATTTGCATATTTTCAAGATGGCGGCCTGTTTTTTCTAGGTTAGGGGTGGTCGGATTCAAGATGGCGGCCTGTTTTTGTAGGTGCGGACACTTGCACTTGTTTCGCGCCTCATTTGCATATTTTCAAGATGGCGGCCTGTTTTTTCTAGGTTAGGGGTGGTCGGATTCAAGATGGCGGCCTGTTTTTTTGTAGGTCAAGGTCAATTGCACTTGTTTCGCTCGTCCTCATTTGCATATTTTCAAGATGGCGGCTTGTTTTTTCTAGGTTAGGGGTGGTCGGTTTCAAGATGGCGGCCTGTTGTCCCCCGTTTTATGCAAATGAGGTCATTGGGTGCATTGGGTATATTCAAGATGGCGGCTTGTTTTTTCTAGGTTAGGGGTGATCGGATTCAAGATGGCGGCCAATTGCACTTGTTTCACCCTTCATTTGCATATTTTCAAGATGGCGGCCTGTTTTTTCTAGGTTAGGGGTGGTCGGTTTCAAGATGGCGGCCTGTTTTTGTAGGTGCGAACAATTGCATTGTTAGGGGTGGTCGGCTTCAAGATGGCGGCCAATTGCACTTGTTTCACCCTTCATTTGCATATTTTCAAGATGGCGGCCTGTTTTTTCTAGGTTAGGGGTGGTCGGTTTCAAGATGGCGGCCTGTTTTTGTAGGTGCGGACAATTGCACTTGTTTCACCCTTCATTTGCATATTTTCAAGATGGCGGCCTGTTTTTCCTAGGTTAGGGGTGGTCGGATTCAAGATGGCGGCCTGTTTTTGTAGGGCGGTCAATTGCACTTGTTTCGCTCTTCCTCATTTGCATATTTTCAAGATGGCGGCCTTTTTTTTGTAGGTTAGGGGTGGTCGGTTTCAAGATGGCGGCCTGTTGTCCCCCTGAAAATATGCAAATGAGGTCTCTGGGTTTTTCCCCACTGTTTTCAAGATGGCGGCCTGTTTTTTGTAGGTTAGGGGTGGTTGGTTTCAAGATGGCGGCCTTGTTGTCCCTGAAAATATGCAAATGAGGTCTTTGGGGTCGTTTTCAAGAGGGTGGTTTGTTTGTGTGTGTTAGGGGTGGTCGTGTTCAAGATGGCGGCTTGTTTTTTGTGTGTGAGGGGTGGTCGTTTTCAAGATGGCGGCCTGTGATCCGCTGAAAATATGCAAATGAGGTTCAATGGGCTATAAAAGGAGTCCATTTTTAGGGAAAGGGTGTATTCAATCTGACTTACCTGATCTGTCTCCCTGCCTACCTGCCTGCCTGCCTCTGTCAGCCTTGCTTGCCTATCCGCTTGTATGAGACGAAAAGCATGAGACGTGGAGCACATTTTCCCTTCGATCCAGCCGCACCTCCGGTTGAAGTCTTGCCTGAAGATGCGCGTGTCAGGGCCATTTATCAACGACACTGGTCTACCATACGCCATTGTTTTCATGTATTACAAAAATTCAGAGTTTTTTTTTCACTGTTAATTGTATTTAAAATTCAATACTTACATATAATTGGTATTAAATTCAATTGTGAATACGTTCATTGTGTGTTAATAAAAAATAGTAGAAAATTAAAAAAATGTGTTCTTTTTTCCTTTTTTAATAGTCAAATAGCTCCAAAAACGTCTATTTCCATTCTTGCGCATGCGCAGAATGCTGATAGTTCAACCCACACCAGTCCATCAGATGGCCCTTCATCTCACCTTCACATTGATACCTCACTCGACCCCATTGCACCACTAGGGGCGCCTCTAACCCAAAAAAAGGTGTTTTGAAGATTACGCATGCGCAGAATGCTGATAGTTCAACCCACACCCAGTCTATCAGATGCGCCTTCACGTTACCTTCAATTTGATACCTCATTCGACCCGATTGCACCATTAGGGACGCCTCTAACCTCAAACAGGCTATTTTTGAAGATTGATATTTTTCATATTATCTTCGCGCATGCGCAGAATTACCCTAATTCAAGCCCACACCCAGTCTATCAGATGCTCCTTCACGTCACCTTCAATTTGATACCTCACTCGACCCCATTGGACCACTAGGGACGCCTCTAACGCCAAAAAGGTTATTTTGCACATCGATATCAACATCTGGTGTACGAAGTTTGTTTTTTATTTTTTTTTATTTTGGAGGTAGTGGATCGAGTGAGGTATCCAATTGAAGCTGACGTGAAATGCTTCACAATGATACCTGACTCGACCCGATTGGTCCACTAGGGGCGCCTCTAACCCCAAAAAAAAGGTATTTTGAAGATTGATGTTGATTGATGTTGATATCGATGTTTGGCGTTAGGGCAGCCCCTAGTGGTCCAATGGGGTCGAGTGAGGTATCAATGTGAAGCATTTCACGTCAGCTTCAATATGATACCTCACTCGACCCGCTACCTCAAAAAAAATTTCTTGACCTTGTGTACGAATTTTTTTTTTTTTTGTTTTGAAAAAAAAAAAAAAAATTCTGAAAAAAATTTTTTTTTGGGGAAAAAAGCATGATTGGAGCTGATGTTAAGTTGGAGTGCTTATGAAAGAAGTTTCTCTTTCGGAAAGATGGGTTGGCCCTGAAAAGGGCCTTTGATAGTGTGATACGACACACTTAAGCGCGGAATATTCGCTTCACGCCTCCTACATGTTTTCGACATATGGGACATCTTATCTTGAAATGCACCTCTCCGGCGTCAACGCATCGGCATAGGGCTCCTTCACACGTCAGTTGGATCCAGCAATCCTTGCACATACACAGATGTCCACAGGGTAGAACCGCGTATAAGCTTTCTTCATTCGTGCAGATACTACATTGTTTGATTTTTTCTTCATTATGTCGTAGTTTCTTTTGTCTGGCAAAATCTCATCTGTGTGTCGGCATCGTACTCTTGTTTCAGTGTCTGCAGTCGAGGTGGTTGTTGTCGTTGATGGAGGTCTAGTAGTTAACCATACACTGGCTAGTTCTCTATCACGGGTGTCGTCCTGGTTATCTTCTGTGTGTGTTTCAAGATGGCGGCTTGTTTTTTGTATGTTAGGGGTAGTCGGTTTTCAAGATGGTGGCCAATTGCACTTGTTTTCGGTCCTCATTTGCATATTTTCACTTTCCCGATCCCCAGCATTCCACTTTCCCGATCCCCAGCCTTCATTTGCATATTTTCAAGATGACAGGGGATTTTGAAAATATGCAAATGAGGTCAATGGGTGCATGTGCACTCATTGACACCGGTGTCAATGAGTGCACCTCCACGAAAAAAAAAAAAAAAAGTTCCGGCAAAAAAAAAAAAAAAAAATGTATTCATGCGCGGTGATGCGGTTTGGCCGTGGTTTTGGCGGTAATTCGGTTTCGGGAAAAAGTAGTCCCTACATAAAATGGTCCGATTGGGTCGAGTGAGGTATCAAAGTGAAGCTTATGTGAAGGGGCATCTAATGGGCTGGGTGTGGGGTTGAACTATCGGCCTTCTGCGCATGCGCGGTGGTCGAAGGGTATGAAAATAGCCGTGTTGGAGCTAGGCAAGCCCCTAAGGGTCCGATGGGGTCGAGTGAGGTATCAAAGTGAAGCTTATGTGAAGGGGCATCTAATGGGCTGGGTGTGGGGTTGACATATCGGCCTTCTGCGCATGCGCGGTGGCCCAAGGGCATGAAAATAGACGTTTTGGCATCTAGGGGAGCCCTAATGGTCGAATGGGGTCGAGTGAGGTATCAACGTGAAGCCTAGGTGAAGGGTATTTGATGGCTGGGTGGCTGCATGTAAAATTTTTCCTGAAAAAAATACGGAACACGGACTTTATCGAAAAACCTGGGAAAATGCCTATATGAGGTATGAGGGGTATATAGGTCGCCGGGCTTAACGGGGCTTGTCTATCAACAGAGTTATCTTCCCCTAGTTCCAGGGTGGGTGTATGTAAAATTTTCCTGAAAAAATACGGAATACGGACTTTATCCTAAATTACGGGAAAATGCCTATATGGGGTATGGAGGTATATGACCATCCTGGGAAACGTACTTCTATACATTTGCGGTAGGGTTGTGAGGTCTCGTTTTTCTTTCCAAAGCACACCCAACTAACACCAGCTCCCAGCATTCTTTTTCCCCAGGCCAGATAGGGTTAACAATGAAAAATTGAATCGCTCTATATACATGTGTGTCGGGCTAATATTTTTGTCATTCTTCAGTATGGCATCGCGGGGCAAAGAACTCGCGTTCTTTCAAGTGACGTCTAAGGTGCTTCTTAGCGTATATGAACATGAATTACACCTTATCGAGGAACACCCGATCGAAGTGAAATTAATTTTAAGCCTTGACGGGTGGACACAATTGACACGTGTTTTACAAGCCAAAGAACCCGAAGTCGATTTTTTACCTGTCGGTGTGGATGTGTACCTGCGGCGGAGTAGAGAGAAATCATTTTTTCCCCGGTTAGAACAGTGCGGTGGTCACGGAATTGTACTTTGGCCAGCATTATGGGCGGCGCTGAAAACTATCATTAGCCAAGTTGACGCCGTACTCTATCCGGACATCCAATCCACCATCATAACCCGTACACTCACCTCGGATTGTACCCTAATAATATATCCTGATCGCATCGATCTCATTGCCGATGATTCCCGCTGTTGGTGCGTCCCAGAGCCCGCCCGTGTCTCTTTATCTTCCGAAGGCTGGACGACCTTGAAACGTGTGTTATTCGGTCATTTGAATGGAAATACTATCTACCTGGATCACGATGTATACATTTTTCGCGGCCCTTTTTTGCCCGATTGATCTCTCTCAAACGAGGCGGATTTACACTCGATCCCGAACTATGGACGGCTTTACAAAAAATAGTTCCTGTGGTGGATAAAGTATTTTCTGCACACGACCCGCCTCTCACAGAATAGTATAAATACCAGGGGAAGAGACAGAGTGTGTATCATTTGGACATTGAGAGCAAGCAAGCATGTCGTTTCCACTACGTGCCATTTTGCCTCTTACACACAGCGTGCGCTTATACGTGTATGCAGATAAAGTCAAACTGGCGGAAGACCATCTAGCTATTTACTGGACCCCCGCAGAAATGTTATGGAATCCCGTGACACTAGAGCGTGATGGGTGGAATAAGTTGAGACGGGTATTGCGCGGGGAATTGGACGGAGAGCTCATCCATCTGGATAATGCCATGTACCTCTATACCCTATCCTCCCACCGCATACGTCTAGGCCGGTACAAAGATGCGCGCAGTATCAGCATAACTCTCTCTGTGTTTGACGCCTTGAAGAAAATAATGCCTATTGTCGATCAGTTAATGTCACCGGACGATCGATCCCCTCAGCAATTAGCGTGGGTTCGTGCTACAGAAGAGGCGTTCCCTGAACCGGGTGCAAGACTAGCAAAATTTTGTTTCTGTAAGACTACTACAGCCGAGAAAAAAGGCCTAT
Source organism: Hanleya hanleyi (assembly GCA_036873755.1). NCBI lineage: Eukaryota > Metazoa > Mollusca > Polyplacophora > Lepidopleurida > Hanleyidae > Hanleya > Hanleya hanleyi. The sequence goes on along the minus strand of JAVTVY010045176.1, from coordinate 3,677 downwards.
ATGTGGAAAATGCAGAGCGGCTAGATGGTTAGTATCACCCTGGGACGAAGAGGAGACGGACGGGGCGAACTCAGTATCACCCCGGGAAGAGATCGACTCACCTGTGACGGAGGCCAACGAAGTGTGTGATGCGGCGGCAGTCGGGGAACAAGGAGATTCACCAAGAATTAACTGATTTGTATTATAATCCAACGAGTGCAGCTGCCTATAGTGGTGTGGGGGCATTGACTCGAGCGGCCCAAGGCATCAGTCGAAGTGAAGTTCGAGACTGGTTAAAAACCCAAGATACGTACAGTTTACATCGAGCTGTCCGACGTCATTTTCGTCGTAACCGAGTCATTGTGGGAGGCATCGACGCGCAATGGCAGGCGGATTTGGTCGACATGAGTCGATTTGCACCTGACAATAATGGAAATCGATACATATTGACCTGTATCGATATTCTATCGAAATATGCCTGGGTCCTACCCGTGCGTACCAAAACAGGAGAGAATCTCATAGCCGTGTTTCAGCAGATTTTCAAGACGGGACGCAAACCTCTTTATTTACAAACAGATGAAGGCACAGAATTTCTCAACCGACCCTTTCAAGCCTTTCTTAAGAAAAAGAAGGTATTTTTTTTTCACACGTACAATGAGACGAAAGCATCGGTAGTGGAACGCTTTAATCGCACCTTCAAAGGACGCATGTACAAATATTTTACGGCTCAAAACACGCGACGCTACCTGGATGTACTTCCTCAACTGGTACAAGGCTACAATAGGGCCTATCATCGCAGTATCCAGCGAGCGCCCCGTACTGTGACAGAAGGGAACGAACATCAAGTCCGTGCTACGCTGTACTCCTCCTCCAGTGCACCCCTGACGGCACCCCGTTACAAACGGGGAGATACGGTGCGGATCAGTAAAGTGAAAGGCCAATTTGAGAAAGGCTATTTACCGAACTGGAGTGACGAACACTTTGTCATCGTGCGCCATAAACCTCGACAACCCCACGTCTATCAACTGGAAGATCTACAAGGCGAGAGACTGCAAGGCACGTTTTATGAGGCAGAATTACAACCCATAGTGAAAACACCGAAAGACTACTACACGGTGGAAAAGATTTTGAAAACGGAACGTCGACGTGGGATTCCCTATCATTTCGTCAAATGGCAAGGCTGGCCTCGTTCCTTTAATTCCTGGGTATCCGGCCGTGACATGAAACGTCTATAAATGCTAACGCCTATCACCACCCACCTTCAGTGTAGGACTGTACCATGGATAGTACACGTCTACCCGTACTGTTAAGAACACGAAAAGCACAAGTCGGTACTGTGGTGTGTCTAGTCGTGGTGCTGGGTACGTTATTTACCGGTGTGTTCTACGATTTATCGTACGTGATATCCTGTTTCAACACCCTGCGTTCTGCATCATCCACCACGATCACGACCCCACTACCAACCAAGACGTCAAGGGTCCGACACGTCTCAACGCAGACACCTACGTCTACTCCAGCCATCACGTTACCCCGCTATATCCAGCCCACGACCACGATCCGTACGACTACTGCACATCATCATCCTTCTCATCATCATCATCATCATCCCTGAGAAGCCAGCCTTCCACTCCATCCTCTAGTACTACGACGACACCGCTCAACAGTTTTGAAGTGGACCCCCGTGAATCATACCGTTTACCCCGACAACGGTTTCCCTTCGAGTACTATCCTCTGCGCCGCCAGCCCCGACATTCTAAACGTCAAATCATCCCCTAAAAGAAACGATGGACCCACGATGGCAGCATCCCTTCACGTGCCTCATCGCTGGACCGACCGGGTCGGGAAAATCACATTTTGTTCAACGTCTCATCCAACATGGGCCAGCCCTGATTTCACCGCCTGTAGCGCGTATCCTGTGGTGTTATGGCGCTTGGCAGCCCGCGTACGAGGCACTGGCCCGTGTCCCAGGAGTCACCTTAGTGGAAGGCTTACCGCCTGAAGACATACCTCCAGACACCTTGGTGGTGGTCGACGATCTCATGACGGAAACGGACAGTCGAATCACCCGTCTCTTTACCAAAGGCAGCCATCATCGGCGGTTGAGCATTATTTACATCGTACAGAATCTTTTCAGTAAGACAAAGAACACCGGAACATTAGTTTGAATGCTCAGTATGTGGTGTTATTCAAAAACCCCAGAGACGCGTCACAAATTACCCACCTGGCTCAACAGATGTACCCTAAGAACACGGCCTTTGTACGAGAAGCCTTTGAAGATGCCACCCAACCTGCGCATGGATATCTCCTCATCGACTTGAAACAAGACACACCCGCTCCCCTGAAGATGCCACCCAACCTGCGCATGGATATCTCCTCATCGACTTGAAAAAAGACACACCCGCTCCCCTGCGATTGCGTACCCTGATTTTTCCCGGTGAACTACAGACGGTGTACACCCCCAAATGAGAGTATAAAAGAAGAAGACAACGGTGGCTAGCCTTCATTCAAGCGTCATGTCTGCACGCGTACGCAAGCACGCGCCCGCTCTGCGGGTATTACGCAGCGCGCCTCCGGAAGTGGGCCGGGCCCTGGTGCGCGGCGCGGATCCCGACTTGGTCCGGTGTTTGTGTGAAGTCGCTCATAATGTATTAAAAGGCAATGTCCCCCTGAGTCCTCTGCAGAAAGGAAAATTGCAACGGCACAAGGCGGGTCTCCGCACGCTGGTCAAGAAGACGGGCAGTGTCAAGCAGAAGAAACAAGTGTTACAGCGAGGTGGATTTCTCGGCGCACTTCTCGCTCCCTTAGCCGCTACGGTACTAGGCCCGTTACTCGGGTCCATCTTGGGACGCTAACGGTATGGAGCATGCGAAAAAAATGATGCTGGTCGAACCTCGACTGTTACAGAGTTTACAATCTCCCTATCCCGTCCCGGCCACCGTGCAAAAACTCCAGTCTTTGGATGAAGAAATGAATAGTATACTGCAACGTCCATTGCCCGATCACGAGAAAATTCAACTCTACCATCATACGCTGAACCGGTACCAGACGTTTATGGATCAATATAGAGGAAGTAGTACTAGTACGCCACTACCCACCTCCACCACCACTACATCTCCACCACCACCACCACCACCACCGTCATCCTCGGCCTCACCTGAGCTGGAACAGGAAGTATTGGCCAGTGTGCCTAAAGCCTACAAGACCAGGGCCCGTTTATTGTTGGATCGGGTGAAACAGAATGCCGATATGGATTGGAATGCGGAAGGAAACCTACTGATTCGAAACCAAGTGGTGCCGGGGTCTCATATCACGGATTTGATCAACGATATGGTGCGTTCTCGCAAACACTCTAATCCACCGGGCTGGGAAGCCTTTGCTCAGGGGTTAAAAGACACGCACACCCCTCAAGAATTGGTAGGAAATCGTGAACGCTGGAAGTGGATGCAAGCCCCTTCTCGACGTCTCCTCACTACCCTGGAACGTGGTGAATGGCAACCGCACACGCCACCCACAACACCCCCACGGCGGCCACCTACTTCGTCACCTGTTTGGATGCAAGCGCCCTCTCGACTTTCCCCTATCTGGGAACGTGGTGAATGGCAACCGCACACGCCGACCAAAACACCCGCACGGCGGCCACCTACTTCGTCACCCTTTTACCACGCCATCCCCTGCAAAGCCCCAGAGCTAAGTCACCG
>JAVTVY010045175.1:0-21252 GCA_036873755.1 Hanleya hanleyi | reverse complement strand
AATATGCACTAGATCTCCACATGTCTAATATGTGTGTGAAGTTTGAGCATGATTGGCCTGATGGTTGCTGAGATTTAGCACCCATAAAATCAGGGAGAATAATAATAATAAAAATAATGATAAAAATAATAACTAGAGCTGCGGGCAGCTATGGGTCGGCTTCCGAAATTACGCATGCTAGACGATCTAGACTACTAAATGTAAGTCAATGTACTGTTAGTATTCTATCCTCTGCGCATTGCGCTGCATGGTCTATAGAGCTCGAAATGCTCTTTTATACTACTAAATGCGAGTTCAGACACTGTCACTATACTATCCTCTGTGCATTGCGCCGCAAGGTCAATAGGGCTCGAAATGCGCTTTTATACTACTAAATGTGAGTGAATAAACTGTCGCTTTTCTATCCCGCGCGCATTGCGCCGCGAGGTCATTAGGGCTCGAGCTGCGCTTTTATACTACTAAATGTGAGTAAATATACTGTTAGTATAATATTGTCTGCGCATTCCGCCTATCGCAGTAACATAGAAAGTTGATGCTGGGTCGACATCGGGCCTGACAGACTAGTCTTTTGTGTTAAATGCCGTCATTTACATCCGACGGCGATACAGCTCACCAATCTCCAATGTATGAGTTGTCACAGCGAAACAGCTCACCAATTTCCAGTATACGAGTTGTCAGAGCATTTCCATCATAGCTCTCTAGATTTGTATCTAATACCGCTTATGCCGGTGCTAGGGGCCGTGTGGTCATATCATCCAAGTTGCCACATGAACAGGTACAATAAAAGCGTACCTGAGATACAACACATATCATAAATCGTTAGATTCTTGGTATGTGCTTTAGAATAGTTTAACCAGAAGACTATTCTGTGAAGTCATGTGACGCAGTCAGTATGTCGGCACCTCTTCCCACTTCCCTTATATGTGTTTTAATTGAGATATGGCCACCGACAGTTTTGCGACTACAGGATTATAGCTCGAAAACTGTTGATTCCAAGTTGAAATTTGCACATGAATGAAGGTCATTATATGAGTAACAGACAAACATTAGAAGTCAAGATATAACAGAAAGAATAGAAGATATTTAGCAATTTGTGAAATTTACGCTTTATTCAAATTTTGCGAAAAGTATACATACAATCATCACTATTTTTAGATATTAATGAGAGAATATATATATATGTATTTGCCTATGCAATTTCAAGAATGTAGCTTTGATAGGTTCAGAGATATCACAAAAAAACATTTTTCCCCGACCTATCAAGCCGTTGAATGCTCCTCTCGCCCTGTTTGTGAACATTTGTTGATTTCATCTATTCAATGGTCGCTGTCAGTTTCGCTTTAGCGATTTGGCTGTAGCACTCGAGGCATGCCATGCTGGCAATAAAATTAATATCGTGTTACATGACGGGGCTGGCTCATTTTTGAAAACCTTATTATTCTTGAACCGCAATAGATACGTATTTCTAATTTATTATCTGGTACTTCCAAGAACGAGTTCTTTCGTTGACAATGATCTCGTATTTCCTGGTACTAATGCAACTATGGAACCAATTTCGCTTCGTGTCACATATTTAGGGTCATTTTGTCGGGCATAAAAACAATCTGTGATAGGCACAGTGCCTAGGCGACCAACACCCAAGCTTAACTTTCTCCATTCAAGCCATTGTTTGGACTCCAGGGACAATTTTCCAAACACATTTCAACTAACATTTTTGGATCGATGAAGGAGCCATCTAGGGCCCAAATAAAGCTCGGAAATGTGTTCAGCAGCGGCCGCTTACCAATATAGGCAAGTTTGTTAGAAGAAAAACGCAATAAAAAACTATAAGGTAGTAACAAGCAATGTGAAAAAAGCGTGTCAGTGCGTGTAAAGCGACCAAAACAATGGTCGCGACCAAAGCGGCCCGCGACCATGTGTTTACTCATTTGAAAGAAGGGAAAGACCGCGCCATTGTACCAACAATGTCTACTATTATCTTGTTATTCTGTCTAGAGATCTGTAATCGCATACTTGCTCAGACAGCGCAATTTAAACGTTGTGAATGAAAAGAAAGAAACATCGCCAATTGAAAATGTATAACCTGGCTCATTGTTATGGACTTATTCTGAACCTGTTTTATTTTTAGAATTTGAATCACTTTATAAGATATGTCCAAGAACTGCGAATTTGTATAAATTATGCAAGCCTAGGATAAAATTGTATATGTACCTGTTAAAGTTGATCAGAATGGGATAATTTTCTCGTCAAAGATTTCCTCGTATTCAGCAAATAAAGAGACTAAAAATATCACGAAGCTTCTAGTAATTCACTGAAAACCGGAGAATATAAACGTAAACGCTCGATCGAAGTTTTCGAACAAACAAAACGCGATATTTTTCATAGTAAAATGTTTGTAATCGTTGGTATAAAGTGTCCTTGCCCTCTGTATTGGGCGGTAATTACTTCCATTATTTGGTTAATTTCCTAGATACATAAAATTAGCAATCAGCAATACAACGTGAGTATATTATCAATCTCCCGCGAACCGTGCATGCTGTTTCAGGTTTTTTCTCAAAGAAATTAACCCCTCTTTCTGCGATGTTATTTCAAGCCGACGAGCGACGGGTTTTCACAGACCGACTGTGGCGTGAATTATTAACACCTCTAGTTCCGATTACCAGTATTTCCGCTAACCACTTCCAGGTAAGCTAATGTCAGGAATAAACGTTATTGATATAATCTCCCTATTTGAACTACATCACAAAACAGTATATGGAATCTGCAAGAAATACTACAAAATTATAAAACATATTATACACCACGAGGTGATACACCGGTCAAGCTCTTGACATAGCTTTCATTTTTCAGTTGAAACGATTCATGTTTTCTCAAACAGAATTATAGAACAATAATTTACGCATGCTTTCCATATCATTATTATTCAGATCATATCCCGTTGGTGTGTCATTTATTCCGCGACGGATATTAGTCAGATAAACAATCAATTGTCGATATGAGAGAAGTGCACTAAATTATATACTCATACTTTATAGATAAATGAAACTTTCCGTTCGATTGGGTTCACGAAACATCAGGACATAGACATCTCGATTAAACGATTAAAAACATTGAAAACATCCTAAAAAACGTTTTCTGAATTGTATTTTGGCCGCGATGTACGTAGGCGACAAATATATTTTACCAGCGTAACAATCTAATCGCCCGAGAAGTTAACATAGGCCAAAATAACCGGCAACAAAACACCGACATATTGAAACGGGGTTCCCTTCAAGATTACCGATTTTCGTCACCATCTCGAAAACCGGGACGTTTCGATCCAGATAGAACCGGGAGCAAACCGCGAGATGTCGTCAGTGGTCCCGGTTCTGCCCTCCCGGTTTCTCGATTAATTGGACGTGACCCCTCAAGAGAGCTATGTTTGAGGTGAACAAAAATTGTTTTCTTACATGTAAAAATTGCAGCAATTATCGTCAGAATCTCCACCAGACAACAGGATATAGCCGCTTGAAACAGATCTGAAAGAATCAAATAATGTGATATATGTATTTCTGCTTGAAATGGTCGACTCATTGGAAGATTAACTTGCTACTACACCGACCACTACGAAAAAAGAAATTCTGAACTCGAGACACTGACAGCAGCATCACACTCAGGTCAAAGACAACGCTAATCTATTTTGTAAGTTATTTTGATGTTTAGTGCTTTTATTTGCCTGTGTTATTATCATTGTTACCAAACATAACATTCTAATGGGATATACAATAAAAAGTGTTATCACATTTCAGAATAAATTGTGCGGTTTTGATTGAGTGATTACCTTAGTGTATCAGACCGAATTGCAAGTTTCCGCCGGCCACAGCTGATATACCAATTAAGATTTCTCGTATACTAATGCTGACGAGGATGCGCGTGCCCATATGCCAACGCAGTCAAGGACGTGCGTGTAACACATGAAGGCAAGGACGGTTTCAGACGAATTTGTCTGCGGGAATTCGTGTGCGCGAGTACCGCCACTGGGACAAGTTGTGTGAGGGAAATTGTATATTTGCGGATAAAGATATGAAATAAATTCTCATCGATGCCCAAATATAACATATAAGCAGGAATGTCAGATTTCCAGCTCCCGTGCTAGCATATCTAATCCCGTTTGATCCGATGTTACTTCGTAGTTTCCACATGAACATCAACAACAAAAGAGCGACTGAGATACCAAAGCTACGTCTTAGAATCATCAGCATTCTAATCTGAATGTGAATTGCCAGGGGAGGCTTTCCTGACTAAAATAAATCTTTAGTCACTTCGGTTCCGGGCGCCCTCCTGTTAACACGTGCAATTCCCAGTGGGCCTGATCTTGCTGCCTTCATTTGTAAGAATACTTTGAAATCATCATATTTATATGCTATATTGAATTCATTGCTTTAATATGTTACTGAATAAACTGTATTTATCATTCTTAAACTATTCATAAGTCTCGTTTTATCACATTATCCGAATCCTTATTAGTATCCTTATAAGTTACAGGAGTCATTTCTATCGTTTGTTATCCACTGCGCATCTTAAGGTATTTGTCTGCTGGAAATCTTTATAATTCCGATCGACTCAGAAAGGCATGTCATAACATTATTGTTGATCGCAGAGCAGTCCGACTCCTGTTTTTACGTTGTTCAACAGTGATTTATGCCGGTGTTTTCTTTCGGGTTGGTGATATATGTCAAACCAACGAGGGAATGACTCTTTAATATGTGGGCTCTTGGCATTACGTATCTTCTTGACGAAATACGAAAAGCCTGATATAACTTATAACATCGGTATTCACCAAATCGTATCTTATCTTCCCAGGAACAAACGCACAGGACCATTAACTGCATTCCCGGCACCAGGTAGGGTGAAATATTGCAGAAATGACCCCGTCATCCATTATGGTAGAATTTCGAGAAAAAAAAATCTATAAAACTAGCCACAGATGGGTTTCAGTGTAATGGGGTGTGTGGGGGGGATTTGGCTTAATGTCACACTCGAGGTTGTTTCACTCATACGGTGACACTCAGTTTGGTTGGTGGAGGAAGCCGGACTACCCGAAGATAACCACCGCCCGTCGGCAAGTAACTGACGAACTTTCACACATGAACCAGATGGGCTCCAACCCGTGCTGGTGTGAGGCTAGCGGTCACCAGCGAAGCGCCTTAGACCACTCTCAATGTTATGAATAGCTGCCGTGCGTGGTACAGATATACAACTGACTCCGGTATGCCAATGGAATATTCTTGTATTCCTCTTGTAATAAATTTTCGAAGAGGAATAAAATATTCCCCCAAAGTTGACGAACATTTCCTACATCTTTTTAATCTGTTATGAAATTTCATTGTAATGGGAAAATGTCCCTCTAAATTAAAATCTTTATACTCCAAAACGTAGCATATGGTTTCAAGAATACATATTTCGTGACCATTAACTGAATGGCATGCATAGGGTAGAGCTGAATATTGCCGGAATGCCTCTCTCCATAATACCAGAATTTCAGAAATTCAGGAAGCCCTTTGTGGCTGCTATTCTGGAGAACATAGCCATATTTGATAGGCATACAGTCATACAAGTTAACCCTCGCTACAAAGCCGTCATCGATCAAAGATTAATTTATTCATTTACATACTTGGTACATGCTATTGCTCCAATGTATGTTTTCATGTGTTGGATTACTAAGTTATTAACTTGAATACTATTTTACTTGATCGTCGCTATATAGCTGAAATATTGCTGAACGCGGTGTTAAACCTTAACTCTCTCTCTCTCTCTCTCTCCAATGGGCCCCGCCCCCGCAGGGCGTCAACAGAAATCTTTTACATACTTGAAATATACAGTTAATGATTTTTTTTATCACTTATATCACACAATGGAATATAAATTTGTGATAGGAAGATCTCTTTTCAAGGACAGGGGCAGTACTAGTCAAGTCAGTACTTTATTATAATTGATATTTTATTTGTGAGTTCATATAGCGGACATATACAGCATATTTAAACAGTCCATATACAAAGTTTAGCTTGTTCTGCAAAAACATTGATGATATCACAAAAAATTAGCAAAGTAATTTCACAATAGCAACTACTACTTGTATAATGTACTATTTTCTCCCCCAAATTTTTTATTATTTCCCAACTTATCAGTGTTGAAAACAGCCATATTGATAGATATTTGGTAAGCATATTCTTATAAAATATCATAATATTGCAACAACAAATGTAATGTCGACCAATATTGATCAAAATACGCCATTCACAGTTTTTATATATGATATATTTGTTCATTTTATATGCTAAATTAAGATATTTTGAATACTTTTGAAATTTGGCCTAAAATGTGGAATGCAAATAGCTAGTGCTACATGTAGTTCCTTGAGTTGATTGGGTGGCTAGGTCAAAATAGCCAAAGAGGAAATCAGAGAATCTGATTGGATAATTGGTAATATGCAAGTTCTCCATTGCTCAGTAAGATTAGGAAATCGAGTATCAGTTCATATCTAGTGGCTGATTGCTATTCGCCCACTATATTGTTTGGGGTGAAAACAAAGCCAACAAATCCAACAAGGGATTGCAATACTTTATAAGATGAAATTGAAGTTTGTGCAAGAGAGAATGCCAGTGTGAAATCTGCACTGTATGGTAATAGAAGGTCGCATAGGGATATAGTTCATGTTACAGGAGATATCGCTTTTCAAAGTGAGTTGACATGTTAGCAAATGGAACAATGACCGACCACTCCCCAAATTACCACTACTGGGAATCTCGTGAATTCACGCCACGTCGTCTTACACGACCGATATGTCATCGCACATCTCCTGACACACGTGTAGTCGCGTGAATGACAAAGTTTCTGAGTCTGCCATCACCATCTTTCCATTCCCTTAGTGGAGAATGACGCGTCTCTGTTGAATCTCTTTTAAATAACAAGAACGTATTCAGTCGGATCTAAGCTTTCAAACCATTCTTTGTCGATAAAAAAAACTCCAGCCTACGTCTTAGTTAAAGACACCTTACCAAGTTGACTTGGTTAGGTTTCTTCATTGTCAGGATATATATCAGAACTGGCGCATGAGGATAGCACCAACGTTGGCCTAACGTTCAATTTCGGTTGGCAAGGCTGGCGAAACTACCTCTGGTTCTATTGTCAAGTAACATGGCTGATTTTATAATCAGGGTCATGCCGTACGATCCAAGGCGCTTCATTGACGAAAATGAAACGTCAGAAAGCAGACCAGAAATTCACATCCACACATCCCTAAGTCTCACTGTCATAATGTATGGTCCATCCGGGTTCGTGATACGCCAAAAATAGCAGCCAGAAACACTTACTTGCATACCAAATACAGCCGGGGAAATTCCAGTCAAGAAATGTAAACATCTCCACCATATTGGCCCAAAGGCTTTTTCAAAGATTATGTTTACGGGCTGAGCGAGGAATAAACGAGGCGGTCGGTGGCGGAAAATCTAATCTTTAGTTAATATATTGAGTCCCCCACCTTATTCAGTATCGTATAAGAAAACGCGTTGGGGGATATGTTCCCACCTTTCTCAAATTAGACAGATAGACTGGCAATATACGACGTAGTCTATAATGTTTTGCCCTCTAAAAATCAGCATTATAATGAAGGACAAGTGTATGTTGACCAACTTATAAAACTAGGACAAATACACTCATATTAAAAATACACATGTAAATCCATTCAGGAGGCTGCAAGACTTCCAGAAGTTATCTCGCAAATCACATGGATTAGCTATCAGAGCCACATTTAGCAATAATTTTGAAAAGTCGTATTTGGCCACAAAATGCTGCTGTAGGAAGTTGGTCAGTGGCAAGATAGCATGATATTCTAGTTTAAATATGGCATGTTTGGCCTCAGAAGATTGGATTTGTTCATGTTATGTAGACATTCTGTTAGCAGAGTATCTGATAACTTAAAAGTTGATAAGTCAGATTTTAGCATGTCAATTTGTCAATTTCTTTTTTCTTCGTGAATATTCACTTTCAATTTATTTGAGGAAAAATCCTAGCTAACGGAAGTTATTTCCTTATCCACGTTAGATGTTCTAAAGGGCGCTATGTGAAAATAGTAACCTTCGTGAAAATCGATATATCTCGATAAAAATTAGGTCTTTCATAATACAAATGGAACCATGTTTCCTCCCAATAAATCCTCACTATGAATATAATTTTAAGTAGAATACTTCAAAATGTGTGCTGTTATGAACATTTCTAACGGGTCGTAGTAAAATCCTTGTACATTCCACAATATTATACTAGCCACTTTTAGAGTGATCTAGATATCTTCCAAATAAACTGATCTATCTTTTTGGCCAATTCTTAGGTGTCTAAAGTTTGGCCGCTATACCCTCCGAGCCAGCGCTAAATGGATATCATCACAATATGGTCAATTTACACCGACTTTATTTGTTGGTCCTATTCGAGAATGATAACTACATCTATCTCCCTGTCCCATTGTTAGGTATTTAAATTCGGAATGTCATACCCTCAGTGCCAGCTCTAAATGGACCGTAGCTCAATATGGTCAATTTACACCAACTGTATTTGTTTGTCCTATTCGCCCAGAAGTCAATTTTGTGCCACATTAAGAGTACCGGTAGTCTAGATGTCTTCGTAATAAAATTATTTATCTACTTGACTTATTTTTAGGTTTTTAAAGTGGGGACGCCATACCCTTCGAGCCAGCGCTAAATGGACCTTAGCTCAATATGGGCAATTTAAACTGACTGTATTTGTTGGTGCTATTCGTCTAGAAATCCGTTTTTGTCACTTCAAGAGCGAATTAGGTATCTGCCTAATACAATTATCAATCTCTCTGTCTGACCCATTTTGGTGTTAAAAGTGGGAACGTCATATCCTTCGAGCCAGCGCTAAAAGGCCCTTAGTCCAATATGGTCAATTTAAACCGAGTGTATTTCTTGGACCTATAATTCATCCAGAAATCAGTTTGTGCCTCTTTAATAGTGGCCTATGTATCTTCCTAATGAAATTATCTGTCTCCCTGACCCATGTTGGGAACAACCTACCCCACGAGCCAGCCTCAATGGGCCTTAGCTGGATATGGTAAATTAACAGCTAGAGTATTTGTTGGTCCTATTCATCTAGAAATCCTTTTTGGGCCACTTCAAAAGTGAACTAGATACCTTCTTAATAACTTTATCTATCTCCCAGATCCATGTTCGGGTGTTTAATGTGGGGCCGTCATACCCTACGAGCCAGAAATAAACGGAACTTAGTCTAATATGGTCATTGTGCACCGACTATATTTCTTGGTCCTATTCGTCTAGTAATTCAAAATATTATAAATGAATTGAATTGTGGAAAATCAGGGGATGCTGACAGACTTGCAGCAGAACATTTCAAGTATGCTGATCCCCAAATATGTGAATTACTTGCTATGATGATGAATGGAATGCTTGTTCACGGCCATGTACCCACAAAACTTACTGAAGTTATTATTGTACCTATTGTTGAGAGTAAATCTGGGGATATTACAAACCCTGATAAGTACCGACCTATAGCTCTGGCTACCATGATGTTCAAAGTTCTCGAAAGAGTTTGTGCTTAAACGATGTGATGATGTTAGTTGTGCTGATAACCAATTTGGCTTTAAGAAACAGCATTCTACTGATATGTGCTTTTCATATTTAAGGAAATTGTCAGTCACTACATGTGTAATGGTAGTCCTGTATTTGTATGATATTTGGATGCTCGAAAGGCATTTGATCGTGTTCATCATTGGACATTGTATAAAATATTAATTACTCGTGGAGTACCTTCTTGTCTGATCCGCCTATTAGTAAACTGGTATGGAAAGCAACTTTTTGTGTTCAGTGGGGTGGTTCTATATCAACTGCATTCCGAGTATCCAATGGTGTTCGGCAAGGAGGAGTTATGTCCCCTGTTTTATTCAATGTGTACATGGATGAACTGACTACCAGATTGAATGATGCTAATGTTGGCTGCGAAATTGGAACTGTCCCTGTCAATAATTTATGTTTTGCTGATGATATGAGTCTTATTGCTCCTTCCGCTCCTGCTTCACAACAGCTATTATCAATTTGTCAAGAATATGTATGTGATCATGAGATACTGTATAATCCCAGGAAATCAGTCTGTATGCTCTTTGAGTCTAAGAATGTCCAGTTTAATAGGCTACCTGACTTCATTTCCTGTAATGAGAAACTGAGGTATGTGACCTCGCATACTTATTTGGGTCATATTGTAAATAACACCTTAAGTGATAATGAAGATATAATGAGACAACACCGAGCATTGTGTATCAGGGCAAATATGCTAATTAGAAAGTTTGTGGTCTGCTCTATTGCTGTTAAATGTTCCCTGTTTCAAACTTACTGTACAAACTTGTATTGTCCTGCATTATAGGCCTGCTTGCGTAAAACAACTGTTTGTTTCAATAATACCTTCAGATGGTTGTTGTGCTTAACCAGTCGCCACAGCGCATCTGGAACATTTGTGTCTAATAATGTTCCATCCTCCTCCGAGTTACTGCGGAAGAATGTTTACCGTTTCCTTAGTAGATTACTTATGAGTCGAAAATCGCTGGTGAGCTGTATCCCAATAGAAGGATTTTTTGTTTCCAAACTTGTTCAGTACTGCAACAAGTTGATATATTGAATTGTGAAATAAATTCGATTTGAGCTCTCTTAAATAGTTTGGCAGACAAACTGCCTAGCTCACAGATTCATGTATTGTGCAATTATGTTAATTTATTTATCTTTTTATTTTTTTTCGTGCATCTGTAATATTCTGTCTTTCATATGAACCCTGAGTCCGAAATAAAGTCATTATTATTATTATTAATCCGTTTTTTGTCACTTTAAGCGTGGTTTAGATAATTTACACTGGTTCAATTCACACTGAAAATTGTTAGATGGAAAACCACAAAAACAAACTGTTTTCTTAACAACAAAAACCCTGTATCTATTATGTACAAAAGTTACGTTGTTTATAAGTTTATTTGTCCTTATTGTAAAGACACTGACGTAGGTGAAACTGAGAGGTGCCTGTTCATTTGCCTTAAACATCATGTTAGTGGAAATTCCAATTGTGTAATTTTATTCCACATACATAAATGTGAGCTGTTTCAACAAGAACGTGAAGATTTGTTTGATCAAGAAAACACCCGAGCCACTGTGCCAGTTAAACAATTAACATAATTTGTATTGTTAAATTATAAGATTATTGACAAAGCCAAACACCGGGATACTCTTTTGTTTACAATTGAACTGTAGTCTCAAAGCATCTAAAGAACTCATACTTTTGCGGTGAACACTCCCTCCATCGGCTGTTCATGTGAGCCCATTCCTGGTTAGTTCCACTTTTGTTGACTTCATTGGTTAAAACATTACTCACTGTTCAGTTTGTCTGACTGGTTGATTGTCTTGTGTGTGTCATCCGTTTTTGGCTTTGTTCTGCCCTTTGTGGTATGGTTTGTATCTACATAGAGTTTGCTTTTGGTTGATAATTTGTCATGTATTGATTATTTTGAATTTGTCGATTTATATTTTGCAGTTTCTTTTTTCCCGCTTTTTTCCTCTTTTTTTCTTGTATTTATTTTTATATTTTTATTTATTTTTACTTCTCTTTTGCTTTCTTCCTATTTTCTCTGTATTGTGATCGGCATAAATAATTGTATGTAGTGCAGACGTGAACAGTGTATCTATGTTCGTTGTGTTTGTATAGCTTGCACGTTTTTTCAGCACTGTTAACATGGACCCTGTTGTGTAATCTCTCCCTGAGCTGCCCCAGGGAACAATAGCTCTAACTTACCTATTTATAGAATCTGTTCTTTTGTGTGGCGTCTTTTGCTCTGTATACGTACTTTTATTATTAGTCTATTTGTACAGTAAGCTGGCTCACTATGAGTGGGCTAGCCGAAGATGAAGACTTATTTATGGATACCTCGTCAAAGATACAAGATCAAAATCTCACCCAATCTGGTTATAAACGCGGTCCAGAAGAGGATCAAGAGGGGTCTTCCACTGCGGGGAAGAAGCAGCTCCAGCATGATCAACAAGAAAACCTTCCCGATCTTACTGTTTACATGACGGCAGTTGGAGGTACCTCCTTGTCAAATACTAACCCTATTCATTTTGGTACAGCATTACAAAAAAGGTAGGATCAGTTAGTTTAGTTAAAAATCTAGTCTGGAGCTATGCTAATTAAATGCACACAACTCAAACAAGTTGAAACATTACTTGCAATAGCCACTTTTATGACTAAGGAGGTGAAGGTTACATCTAAATTACAGTCCAAGCCTAAAGGTGTGATATATGGTGTAGCACAGGATGTAACAGAAGGAAATAGCCAAAGCACTGAAAAAACATGTCGGGAAGGTAGAGAGGCTCACAAGGGGGCGAGAGAAGGTCCGTACAACAGCCATTTTATTATATTTCAGTTCAGCAACTCTTCCGTCAGAGGTAACACTTGGATTTAAAAAAAATCAATATTAAGGAATATATTCTGCCCGTGATTTGCTGTTTTCAATGCCAAAGAATTGGTCACGTGGCCTCGGTGTGCAGGGGCAAATTGCGGTGCTCACGGTGTTCAGGTGAGCACCAATATGCAAACTGTCCAAACATTGCAAAACCATGTTGTGCTAATTGTAAAGGGGAGCATAGTGCTGCCTGGCTTGGTTGCCCAGTAGAAAAGAAGCCAACAAAGCCCAGTTTGTTAAAATAACTCAAAAGGTATCCTAACAGTCAGAACTGAAAATGTACAACAACAAGAGCAACAAAAACAACAGTAACGAACACAATACCATCGAACCCCTCCCTCTGGTATGCCGCCATTAGAACTATCTCAAGAACCTCTCACCCCTGCTCACTTACGTAATCCTACCTTAGTTCAGGCCAAACTATTTCACCCTCGCATTAAAATCTGCAGAGAGTATCAAACTGAACATGTACCGCTGATAACCATGACTAGATTAGTTGCCTTTATCATAGAGATATTTTTTCGTTGTGTAAAAGGCGAGGACGGTAAACTGGCACAGAGACTAGATTTTATTTCTAAATGTGCTTTGAAGCACTTTGGAAGCTTTGGTCATGAAGAACTCACTTCAGAGTCCATTTTAAAATTAATATATTCTGAGACGGGGAATAGTCAGTAATGGCGTTTAGGCACCTAATTTACATGATGACGTTCACTATACTAGAACAAAATATACAAAGTATTATTGCACATGGTCAAGAATTCAAACATTGCGTTTTTAATTTGGATGTAAAACCAGATCTATTATGTTTACCAGAGATGATTTTAAACCATCATCTTGATTTTGGGCATTATTTAATAATGAATGCAGGAAAACCTTCACAGAGAACCTGTTTAGTCATGATGTAGATGAATTTCAAAATAACATAATTGGTGCCATAAATAATGCTGCTGATGTGTCTAGCCCTAAAACTTCGGGTAATCCCCCTTTTAAGAAACCAGTTTCATGGTGGAATGATGAATGTGCGCAGGCTATAAAAGATAGGAAGGAGGAAAAAAATCGTGCCTGTCGTACAAGATTATACGAAGATATAGTGTTTTATAAAAAGAAAACGGCAATTGCTCAGAGGGTCATTAAAAGTGCACAGAAAAATTCTTGGCGAGATTATTCCTCGCAAATTAATAGTAATTCTAATATTAAGCAAGTATGGTGTTAGGTAAAAGCTATTAAAGGCAATACAAAATATTTTGCTATTCCCACTTTATCCAAGGATAATATAACCTATGTAAACAATGTAGAGAAATGTGACTTGCTTGCCGTGAATTTTGCTTTTGTGAGCAGTGATTCTAATTATGGCCCTGATTTTATTATACACAAAGAGGAAATGGAATCAATGCACGAAGAAACATTAAATAATATTCGATTTGATGATATGCCTATTAATCAAGACTTTACGTTATTTGAATTGAAACAGGCATTACATGTAACAAAGAATACTTCTCCAGGTGAAGATGGTATTACGTATACATTTTTTCGTCATCTCCCTGATTCTTGCTTGAATCTTATTCTATTATTGTATACACTGTATGGTCCCACATGAGTCTACCCTCCGCATGGATGAAGACTATCACAATATCTTTTGTTAAACCTGGAAAGAACAACTCTCTCCCTTCTTCAAATAGGCCAATTGCACTAACCTCTAATTTATGAAAACTTATGAAAAAAATGGCAAACAGTAGACTGTTATGGTATTTAGATAAGAGCAATATTTTTTCACCTCGTCAGAGTGGCTTTAGGCGTAATCGAAGTACTGCTGATCATGTTGTTACTCTTGAATCTGATATCAGGAGTTCCCTTGCCAATGGTGAATATTTATTATCAGTATTTTTGGGTGTTGAGAAGGCTTATGACATGGCTTGGAGGAAAGGGTTATTAATAAAAATGTTGAATTATGGGATTACGGGGAATATCTTGGGTTATGTCAAAAGCTTTCTCACCAACAGATTAATACAAGTTCGAATTGGCAGGGATTTTTCACGCATGGTTGGCATACAAAATGGAACTCCACAGGGTAGTGTGATTTCACCTACATTATTCAATCTAATGATAAATGATCTTCCGCCAGCGCTTAATCCAAAATTTAAATGTTCTTTATTTGCTGACGACAAAGCCATGTGGATTTCTGCAAGAAGTTTTCATACAGTCGTTAAATATGTGAAACAGGGGTTAGTGGATATTGTTACATGGGGTAAGAAGTGGGGGTTTATATTCTCCTCAGCCAAGTCTGAGGCTGTATTATTTACCAGGTGTCCATTACCTGAAGCTCTAGAGTTATATTTGAATAATGCTCGTACGAGAGTTTCAAATTCTTTTAAATTCCTAGGTGTTATATTTGATAAAACGCTTTCTTGGTCTCAGCTTATTGATTTGCTGGTGACCAAGTGTGATAAAGTGTTAAACCTTATGAGGTGTGTGTCGTCCACGAGTTGGGGGGGGGGGCAGATAAAAAAGCTTATTACTTTTATATAAAGCATTGATCTGTTCCCGTCTTGACTATTGTTGTCAAGCCCATGATTCAGCTGCCCATAAGTTGGACTCGGTCCAATATAATGCTTTTATATGTACGGGGGCTGTGCATTCAACATCGCTGCATGCATTACAGGTAGCATGTAATGAATTTCCGCTATATATTGGGCGGAAATGGTTTACACTTGAATTTGCCCTGAAATTAAAAATATCTCCAGATAATCCTGCGAGTGAAACATTAAAAGATTCATGGAATGATGTTTTTTCACTAATATAGCTGTGAGACGTGCTCAAACAATTATTTAATGAATTGGCTATAGACAATTTTTCGATGTCTAATTTATTCACCCCTCCATTATCACCATGGAAATTAGTAAGTCCATTTATATCAGATGATTGACATAATAACCTAATCAAAATCTCCTCCTCAAAATTTGTTGGAGTTATACACTAAAGAACATATTTTATCTAATTGGGGTGGGTATGTACATATATATAAACTGACGGTTCCAAATGCCCGGATACTGGTAGAACAGGGGCGTCCTGTGTTGTACCAGAAATTAAGCTTAGTTCATTCGAACGATTAAGTTATAATATTTCTGTTTTTAAAACGGAACTTGTTGCAATTCTATGCTCTTTGCATTGGTTAAAGAGATTTAAAACCCTTTAGAGCTGTGATTTTTACAGATTCTTTAAGTGCTGTACGTGCTATGCGCAATTTTGCATGGAATAAACGCTCTCCAATATTATATGACATATTGCATGTTATTACAACTTTATCTTATGTCGGCTGCACGGTGTGTTTCGAGTGGGTGCCTGGCCATTGTAATGTATATGGAATGAATAAGCTGACCAGCTTGCGAAAAAAAGGCTCTGCTTTTAAATGATGTCGCCATCCCTATAGGACTGAATGTTGATGAGGTTTGGATGCCATTGAGTTCATGGTTTATTTATATTTGGCAGGAGGAATGGCGATATTCTACCACAGGTCGTTTTTATTATGCACTTCTGTCTAGTGTTACTACTGGTAATATATCTCTTTCTAATCGACGGGCTGAGGTACTTATTTTCAGATTATCGACTGGTCGCATTGCTGTTAATAGCGTCTTACATAGTATGGCCAGGAATCCAACTGGTCTCTGCGAAACTTGTGACGTAGAGGACACAGTTCAACATTATTTAATGACGTGCAGGCGGCATACTAATGAACGCCGAAGATTATTTAATGAACTTTTACTTGTTGGTATAATTAACCAAACGTTTGAGCATGTTCTTAACCAAGAACGAAACAGAGATAAAGTTTTTAAGGCCGTTGCTAATTATATGATACGCACTCGCCGATTTAGGTAACAGCATTTTCAGAACTTAAAAGTACTTGATATGCTTATATATATATGGTATACTTATTTATATTGTGTATATTATATTGTCTTTGTCTTTTTAATGAGTTTTTGACTTTTCATTGAATTGGGTGGGAGATTCGTACTTGCTGTTGATATTTATGTACCATTCCTCTTCTAAATATTCTAACCTACCTCGCCAGCTAATAATACTATCCGTGGAAGCTATCTTGCTTCATACTTCAACATCTTACACAGATTCAACACTATTCTATTTATATAAACCTGAAAAATGAAGAAAAAAAATGTATAGCTATTGGCGTACATATCTGCTTCGCAGCTCCACAATTTAAAATTGATTGATTGGTTGATTGTAAACTACCATGGCCGATCGCTACATAGTATTCTAGATAAGGGGAAAAGAAGGAGTTGTTGATTCCAGCTAAACGTGACGATCGCATCATCACAAGATTAAGACCAGGCAAAACCGGACTTAAATGTCTTTGCTTATCAGGAACACATCACCACTACATATATGTACCTCATGCAACAACGAAGAAGAAACGATAGATCATTTTTTACTCCAATGCCCAAAATACGGTTTCCATCGACAAAAACTGGAAAACGAGCTTAAAAAATTGAATGTTCCTCTGTCGTTGGCTACCATATTAAATCCCAAACCTCCTAATAAATAAGGTATACTTCACCTTAATAGCTTATATCAAATCGACTGGCTATTACTCCATCATTTAATACAAAATAGGGACATTTCATAATCCACACACTCTACTAAATTTCAGAATAAACTACAGGTTAGAAACCACTAAAAATCGTTATATTTAATATGCGATATGCAACAGCAGTACACTTGAAGTAGAAGCCAAATCATTATTCCTACGAAGTAGGCTACAGATCGCAAATTGTCCGGTAATGAGTGAGTGAGTGAGTCAGTCCATCCGAATCCTTTCGTCGGCAAAATAAGGAGAACCGTTAACATTAGAGCCTTGATTTTTGGCATGAACGTGCATTAGGGCATTGTTACCAGCAAGTTCTGAGCTGATCGAATTCTGATGAAAATTTAATTTATAATTAATTTTTTATTATTTATTGATGACTCGAGTGCACTGTCATGCCCATCGGGAACCCTTGACTGTATGCTTCACTGTGACTTTTAAGCGCCTGGGACTAACTTCGGCCGCCCAGCACTAAAGAAAAAAGAAAATGATGCGCCCAGCACTCGAAAATATCAGTAACTTTAATGGTACTTGCCAAAATATGTCGGCATTATACGTTTCCAGGTAGCTTCGCCATGTTTTCCCTAATAGTCCACAGTAGTAGTGTAAACCCTTTACGAGTCAACTTGACCTACTTTTTTGTTCCCCCCGGTGGCGGAGTGTGGCGGAACTTTTCGGGGGATTCCCCAGTGGGGGTTTCCCAATGACGATCACGTGATCAAGGCATGTCTAGACTTGTTCTGGGGTGTACAGTTCTGCCATACGGAGGATGGGTACTAGTATTTCAAATAAATAAATTAATTAATTAATTTTAATTAATTACTTGTAAAATGGCGGTGTTTTTAGACGGCGCAAGGGAGCAAACGAGGCGGTGGGGACGTCACGGGGAGAAAAACCCCTCACATTACCCTCAAAAAACCCTCTAAGCCATATAATAATAATAAACATAATCTATAGGTGTTGTACCATGTTAACAGGATCAGTCTAGCATCTGTACCACCCTAGGGTCGAGTGTTTATTGTCCCGTGTATCTCCGCAAGAAAACAACAAACAAGATGGCGGCTCCAGGATGGTGTGGGTATGCCCTTTCCATATCACGGCGTCGACAGTAGCGCCATCTGCACACACTGACGCAAGGGAGACAACTCGTGTGGACCAACCGTGTGGAAATAGCCGTGTTGGAGCTAGGGGAGCCACTAATGGACCAATGGGGACGAGTGAGGTATCAAAGTGAAGCTTAGGTGAAGGGGCATCTAATGGGCTGGGTGTGGGATTGAAATATCGCCATTCTGCGCATGCGCGGTGGCCGAAGGGTATGGAAATAGCCGTTTTGGAGCTAGGGGAGCCCCTGATGGTCCAATGGGATCGAGTTAGGTATTAAAGTGAAGCTTATGTGAAGGGGCACCTGACTGGACTAGCGGCTTGGGCGTTGTCACCATTCTGCGCATGCGCGGTGGCCCAAGGGTATGGAAATAGCCGTGTTGGGAGCTAGGGCAGCCCCTAATGGTCGAATGGGGTCGAGTGAGGTATCAAAGTGAAGCCTAGGTGAAGGGGTATTTGATGGCTGGGTGGGTGCATGTAAAATTTTTCCTGAAAAAAAAAATACGGAACACAGACTTTATCGAAAAACCTGGGAAAATGCCTATATGGGGTATGAGGGGTATATAGGTCGCCGGGCTTAACGGGGCTTGTCTATCAATAGAGTTATCTCCCCTAGTTCCAGGGTGGGTGTATGTAAAAATTTTCCTGAAAAAATACGGAATACAGACTTTATCCTAAATTACGGGAAAATGCCTATATGGGGTATGGGAGGTATAGGACCATCCTGGGAAACGTACTTCTATACATTTGCGGTAGGATTGTGGGGTCTCGTTTTACTCGTCTCGTCATTTAGAACATGATAGGAAGTGTCCTCGTGCGAATCGGTGAAATTTTTGAAAAAGTACGATATAGCCTCATATAGTCCCATACTGAGGGTATAGGATCGATGTTTGTCCCCTGGGAAACGTACTTCTATGCATTTACGGTAGGGTTGTAGGGTCGCGTTTTACTCGCCTCGTCATTTAGAACATGATAGGAAGTGTCCCCGTGCGAATCGGTGAAATTTTTGAAAAAGTACGATATAGCCTCATATAGTCCCATACTGGGGTATAGGTTCAATGTTTATCCTACTGGGAAACCCACTTCTATACATTTGCGGTAGGGTTGTGGGGTCTCGTTTTACTCGTCTCGTCATTTAGAACACGATAGGAAGTGTTGCGGAGCGAATCGGTGAAATTTTTGAAAAAGTCACCGAGGCCTGGGTAGGCCCATAGGCCTATACTGCATGGCTATGGGTGTATAGGCCCATACGGGGTGGACATGTTGGAGTCTAGGTGGGCCACTCATGGTCCAATGGGGTCGAGTGAGGTCTTATTTTGAAGCTCTCGTGGAGGAGCACTTGACTACACTAATGGTTCGTCCGTGTTCAATAGTTTGCGCATGCGCAGTCTGGCCGTAGTATAGAAAACAGGCATTTTGGGTGCTATGTAGGGGTGTGTTTGGGTTAGAGATGAGCTAATCACGGTTCGAATGGGTCGTGTGAGGTGTCAAAGTGAAGCTTGTGTGGGGTAGAGTCAGAATGGTGTGTGTTTGAATGCATGTCGCGTTAATCTGCGCATGCGCAGTTGGTTGTAGTAAGTAAAGTGGCCAATTTGGGGCAGTGAAGGAAGGTATTTGGGGTCGAGATGGGCTATTCACGGTTCGAATGCGTCCTGGAAGGTGTCATCTGGTAGTTCTCGGGGTGTACATTCCGATTTGAGGAATGTTCGCGTCATCTGTGACGTCATCGGTGACGTCATCGGTACGAGTAGTAGCGAAAGTGGACATTTTTGGGCAGTACATGAAGGTATTTGGGGTCGAGATGGGCTATTCACGGTTCGAATGCGTCCTGGAAGGTGTCATCTTGTAGTTCTCGGGGTGTACATTCCGATTTAAGGGATGTCCGCGTCATCTGTGACATCATCAGTGACGTCATCAGTACGAGTAGTAGCGAAAGGGGGCATTTCGGGTGCTATGTAGGGGTGTGTTTGGGTTAGAGAGGCACCATCCTTGGTTCGAATGGGTCGTGGAGGGTGTCAAAGTGAAGCTTGTGTGGGGTAGAGTCAGAATGGCGTGTTTTTGAATGCAAGTCGCGTCAATCTGCGCATGCGCAGTTGGTTGTAGTAAGTAAAGTGGCCATTTTGGGACCATCCTTGGTCCGAATGCATCGTGTGAGATGTCATTTTGTTGCTGTCGGGGTGTTCATTCCGATTTGAGGGATGTCCGCGTCAGCTGTGACGTCATCTGTGACGTCATCGGTACGAGTAGTAGCGAAAGTGGACATTTTCGGGCAGTACATGAAGGTATTTGGGGTCAAGATGGGCTATTCACGGTTCGAATGCGTCCTGGAAGGTGTCATCTTGTAGTTCTCGGGGTGTACATTCCGATTTGGGGGATGTTCGCGTCATCTGTGACGTCATCGGTGCCGTCATCGGTACGAGTAGTAGCGAAAGTGGACATTTTCGGGCAGTACATGAAGGTATTTGGGGTCGAGATGGGCTATCCTTAGTCCGAATGCGTCGTGTGAGGTGTCATTTTGTAGTTCTCGGGGTGTTCATTCCGAGTTGAGGCATGTCCGCGTCAGCTGTGACGTCATTGTTGACGTCATCAGTACGAGTAGTAGCGAAGGTGGACATTTTCGGGCAGTACATGAAGGTATTTGGGGTCGAGATGGGCTATTCACGGTTCGAATGCGTCCTGGAAGGTGTCATCTTGTAGTTCTCGGGGTGTACATTCCGATTTGAGGGATGTCCGCGTCATCTATGACGTCATTGATGACGTCATCGGTACGAGTAGTAGCGAAAGTGGACATTTTGTGGGTGCGTGGGGGTGAGTTTGGTGTAGAGATGGACCATCTGCGGTGCGAATGCGTCGTGCGAGGTGTCATCTTGTAGCAACGCCCACCAACGCCATTCTTAATGCTTCAACGCCCAGGTGAAATAGCTCAGAAGCTCTGATATGCCATGGAATTGTCACTAATTCTTCGAAATGCAGTGACGCCAGTCGACGCCCGTCGTTACACCTTAACACCATGATATAGACCGGACAGAGAACAACAACAGCAACAACAACA